>VDFB02203338.1:0-18257 GCA_007258455.2 Sequoia sempervirens
TATAATCAACATCATCAAATTATATATATGTGATATTTATGAATTTATAAATATAATAAATTATGTATTTTAAAAAATATATAAATAGTATTTATTAGTATATTACTATAATAGCACACCTCCAATATTTTTCATTTGTACCCTTATGCACACCCAATAGGAATCTATATGTTTTTTAGAAGATTGATGAGGCTAGTTTTGCATTTGCCAAAATTATACTTGATGTTTTAGTTGTTGTTGATGTAAATTGCTTTCTTTGTGATCACACATTATTTTTTTCTTTATTGGCACCAACCTACTGAGCCAAACAATTCTAGATTGGGAAATTGATAATTGGAATCTATTGTCAATAATTCATTTCATCCCAAAAAGTCTTCTATTACAACCTCTGAGTATAAAGCTATGAGAGATCATATATTAAACAAAAATAGATGTATTCTTGGTGAGGTGCATTTATTTATTGAAAAGTAGTGTCTAAATCTTAATCCTCTAAAATGTGGACCAACAAATTATCTAATTTGGACTCACTTGTATAACCTTCCTATGGAATTTTGGTTAATGGATGTGTCTTCCATTATTAGAAATGATTTGGGGAACTTGTGTCAATTGATGATGAATGATTGGTGAATAATTCAATATTGTTGCTCGATTATGTGTGGTTGCAATACTCAAAATCACAAAGACCTTAACTTTATGTGTGCTAAATGGAGAATGGGTGCAATCAATTAGGGTTGAAGAGAAGAAATTATTTTGTCTAAAAAGTGGTAACCAATCACATTTCATAAAATATTACCCTAAGGATCAACCCTAAAAATAGAAACAAATCTATGTTAAAAACACCAAAAAACTTGCTCTTGGCCTAGTCCAATTACCCACTATTGTTGAATTAGACCTTTTATAAACTAGGAAGGTATGTAATAATATTTCATTTGTTCCTTTTAATAATATAATTTTTGGTGTAGATCCTCTAGAGGAAGAAGAGTAAATAAGTATAGGACTAGGTTTTGAATTAGATGATGAGTGAGGAATCATAAATGTAAGATGTACTAGCCAATATGCAGCTAAGATTTTAAAGGCCAATATTGATTCTTGGAGGAAGAGGGGGATAAAAACCAATAAAAAAGAGAGGAATGCACTCTATATGGAGGACAACCTAGCATTAATCATTATCTACTAAGATATATGGGAGGAAGCACCTCCCCTAGAGGGAAATGAATATTTCCTACTAAAATGTTAGGGGATTCTTCCCTTAACAAGAGTTGCATGACCTAGAACCATATAGAAATAATGTTAGTAAATATCTTCAAGTTTTATGAAATTAAGCTAGCAAGGTAGATGTACATATATTTCTCAACCATTATCAAGGGTGGGATGGCATCTTTATGGAATCATTTGGTGCTTTTGGAGGAATTGGGACTTTTTGGAAACCAAGTAAGGTGTTTATTTTATTTTATTTTATTTTATAAAAAAGAGGGGTAAAAACTTTATTGAAAATCAAAAGAGAGCATTACAACCAAAACCGAGGGGGCTAGCCCCAAAAAACCAAAGAAGCCCCAAAGCGGGAACAAACACAAAATCAACTATCTTCCAATATCCTGCTATCCTCCTCAAGGACTCTATCCAAGTCTTGACGTAACTCAGGGGAGACCTGCATCCTATCCTCAATCTTCCAGCCAGTATCATGCTCAGAAGCCCATTTAGCTAAACAGTCAGCAACCCGATTCCACTCCCTCGGGATATGAACAAAAGAAACCGCCTCCATCTTGGAGCAAACCTGAAGAATACTTTGAACAACTGAAGCCAACTGCCAATTAATATTAGACATCTTTCTCTCATTCAACAGATTAATTAAAATTTGTGAATCAGCCTCACAAATAACCTTATGCCAACCCAAATCAAAGGCCCGCTCCACAGCATAAAGAATTGCCAAGCCCTCCATGAGATTGACCGTCTTTTTCCCCTCATGAATAGAGAATATAAAAATCACAGAACCCCCAGAATCTCTACCAACCCCACCAATCCCAGCAGGCCCAGGATTACCTCTAGAAGATCCATCATAATTGATCTTCAAGACTCCAGCTGGAGGAGGAAGCCATCTACCCAGCCGATGCACTCTCTTAGCCCCATGTCTGCCTCTCCTCGAACCCCCAGAAGAAGATTGTCTCCCCTAAAGTCCCAATCTATCAACCAACTCAGCATCCTCTTTCCCCAGGGGGAGAAACACTTCACTCTTGGCCACAACTGACTCCTGTATCATACTTAATATACGCAGCCACACCTGTTGTCCCACCAAATTAACACCACGGAATATTCTACGATTCCGCTCCAACCAGGTCTGCCAAAGAAGAAAAGTAGGTCCCGCATACCAGACCTCCTGCAAAAAGGAGGCCGACGAGGGGGGTCTTCCCATACTATCCCAGAACTCGACCAAAGAGGAAGCATGAACACAAGGTTTCTTCCAAACCTCCCACCACCAATGCCAAAGTTGCACAGCAAAGGGACATCGGAAGAACAAGTGAGAGGAATCCTCTTCCGCCTTCCCATAGAGAACACAAACTGAAGGCCCCTAGAAACCCCGTTTACGGATGTTATCCCAGGTCAAGCATCTATTCCACGCTAAAGTCCAAACAAAACAATAACATTTAGGCCATGATAGCTTACTCCACACCCTCTTCCACCACTAAACCTCAACCCTAGCCAACTTCTGATCCAGCAACACTTGATAGCCCCCAGCAACAGAATAACTCCCCTTGGGATTATAAGCCCAAGCAATAATATCCTCTTCCCGAAGGGAACTACAATGCCTGCTACGAAGAATCGCGTGAAGCTCGGCCTTGCCTTCCTCCTCACCCACAACCGGCCACTGGGTGGGATCCCTCCAACAGGCCTTCTCCAACTGCCCATACAAAGAAAATGACTTGAAGTCACTCACCCTCGACCAACCAACCGCAAGAAAACTCTGGCTCAACGGTATCAGGTGAGGAAACTGAGAGATAATCGGAGGGAAACCATCCCAAGAGTCAGACCAAAAAAGAGCTTTTGAGCCCTGACGACAGATCCAAAATAAACCCTCCTTAATGAGCTTTGCACCCTTCTGAAGAGTACTCCAAATCACCGACCCTTTCCCCACAAGAGGGTACCTAAGGAGATCATGCCGAGGGACACCAGGGAAATACTTATGAGATAATATCCTAGCCCACACTTGATCTTGCTCCACACACCAACGCCAGAAAAGCTTGGCAGCCACAGCCTCTCCAAACAAAGAAGATTGACGTAGTCCCAAACCACCATACTGCTTAGGACTACACACCTCTTCCCACTTGACCAGGCTCCACTTGGAGGATGAAAAGCATCCAACCCATAAAAACTGTCTCTCAAGAGAGTCCAACTCCTTAAGAAACCCAACCGGAGCCACTTGAAGCATACACTTGTAAGTAGGGAGAGCTTGCACAACTGATTTAAGAAGCTGAACCCGCCCAGCAAAGGACAACCATCTATGAGTCCAGTGATTGACTTTCACCTGCAACTTATCAATGATATTATGCCAAGAGCCCTTGGGAAGACGACCAACAGAAATAGGGATGCCTAAATACATAAAAGGGAGAGTTCCTATCTGAAACCTCAAAATGTTAGCAATTCTTCTCTGGATGGGGGCAGGCGTATTGAAGAAGAAGATCGAAGACTTGTCCTCAGTAATCAATTGCCCCGATGCCACCAAGTAAACATCCAACAACTGTCTCAAAAAAGTAGCTTCCTTGACAATAGCCATCCCCATCAAGGTAGTATCATCAACAAACTGCAAATGAGACTGTGGAGGCAAGTTTCCACCCCAATGCCAACCCTGAATATTGCCAACCCCAACATTTCTTTTCAGCAAATGCCCAAGACCTTCAACAAAAAGAAGAAATAGGTACGGGGATAGGGGACCCCCTTGGCGAAGACCCCGAGACACCCCAAAAAGCTCAGAGTGATCTCCATTTATCAATACCAAAAAGGATACTGACGTAACACAACTCATAACCCATTGGATCCAATCAGCACAAAATCCAAAAGCACCAAGGATCTTCCGAAGGAAGGACCATCTAACCCTATCATAGGCCTTAGCCATATCCAATTTAATAAACATAGTCTTCTCTTGTGAACTGGCCATGGAGTGGATGGTCTCCGTAGCAATAACAACCCCGTCCAAAATTTGACGACCAGCAACAAACCCACTTTGTTCCTCCGAGATCAACACTTCAAGCCACCTCTTCAATCTCTCAGCCATTAACTTCGCAATAATCTTATAAGCCACATTGCAAAGGGAGATAGGCCTGAACTGAGTTAACCTATCCGCACCTTCACACTTAGGAATGAGAGCAATGAAAGTGGAATTAAGAGCACACAACATCTGCTTGTTCCTCTGAGATTCCTGAACAACTGCTAGAAGGTCCAACTTTATGATTTCCCAGAACTCTTGGAAGAACTCTATTGGGAAACCATCCGGGCCAGGGGCTTTCCCCCTCTTAATCTGAAACACAATCTCCTCCAGCTCCTCTAGAGAAATCTCCCTCATCAGATACTCATTCGCTTCCCTGGAGACCAATTGAGGGATACACGAAAGAACCTGTTCCTCCTCGACAGAACCCCCTCGAGAGTCCTCATTGAAAAGAGCAGCGAAATACTGGGATGCCTCAGTAGCGATGTCTTGGAATGAGACAACACGATCCCCTCTGTCGTTAACTAACACAGAGATAAAGTTACCATGCCTCCTGGCCTTCATAGAATTAAAGAAAAAAGCAGTATTTTTGTCCCCTTCCTGCAACCAGTCAATCCGAGCCTTTTGCTTCCAATATATCTCCTCACGTAACTCACATTCCTCAACCACCTTCAAAGTTCTAGCCTCTTCTTTCAAAAGATCTTCAGTAAACCCATTATCCCGAATCAATCTTGTAACATTATTTAACTCTTCTTGGGCAGCGACCTTATCATGAAAAATATTGCCGAAACACCGATGATTCCACCTTTTAAGCTGATACTTGATAAATTGAAGAAGCTTAGCAAAGGTATACATTGTAGTACCAAAAGCAGGTCTACCAACCCTCCACCACACACCCACCTGCTCAAAAAGAGAAGAGTCCCGTAACCACATAAGCTGGAATTTGAAGGAAGGGGAACAAGGAGCACGAGCCGAGATGATGCTAAGCTTGATAGGCCAGTGGTCTGAGCCCCTCCAATCTAGAATTTTAGAGGATGTTGACCAAAAGTCACCAACCCAATAACAGGAGACCAAGAACCGATCAAGCCTCTCAGTGACACAGTCTTCACTAGTTCGCCTATTATTCCAAGTAAAATGACCATTACTGGGCTGAACATCAATAAGGTTTAGATCAGAAATGCTATCCCTGAGAAGCAGAGCAGAAGGCTCCAATCGAACAATTCCCCCCCTTTTCTCAAACAACTCCACAATAGCGTTGAAATCCCCAGCCAGGATCCAAGGGTGGAAAGGAGCCAGGCTACGAACATATCGAAGATGAGACCAAAGAAGTTGCTTACCTTGATACTCAACAGGCGCATACACATTGGAGAGAAGAATACATTCTCCTGTCACATAGCAAGAAGCCACCAACGAAATAGCCGACCTAGAAGACATCCACCAGAGAGGGCAAATCCTCTGTGGATTCCATAAGCAAGCCACCCCCCTGGACGCACCGTGGGCTCCAACACACTGACACTTTCCATACTTCCAAAACTTAGGTACCATATTCACCATACTCTCAACAGAAAGCTTAGTTTCCTAAAGAAAAAGAACATCAGGAGATTGATTCCTAACCAAATCACGAACAGCTTTTTGTCGGGGGCCACTGTTCAAGCCCCTTACATTCCAAGATATAACAATCATTTCTGAGAACACAAGAAGTGAGAATCTAGGGTCTTAACTGCCCCTGACTCCACTAGAATCTCCCCAGTTGATTTAATCTTTTCTAAATCCTTCTTCCTACCCAACTTGGGATTCTTCTCACCAACCCCTTTCTTTGGATCCTTTTGCTGAATACCCATGCGAGAAGAGGAGTTGGAGCTCTTTCCCACTTCCACACCAACCTTTATAGGCAAAGGAGAACCCTCTCCCCCATTCGTCAGTGTCCCATGCACAAGATCATGTCCAGCCGAAATAATCAACTGCTGATCTGTGTCCATCTGCCCAACACCCGAGTCCTGCACAACCTGAATAACCTCCAAAGGAGGCCCATTCTTTCCTGAACCCAAAGTACCTTGATCCAAGTTCATCAAACCCGGATTCACTTCTTGCTGGTTGAGATCATCCAACACCTCAAACCTGTTAAAAGAAACATCGTCCTGCCTTTCCCCCAGAGTCCTCTTTTTCCCTCAATTTCTGTTGCGAGCTTTGACAGGAATATATCCATCTTCTGCACTACCATCACCCGGAATAGGCACCTTCCCCTTATCAGCCCCAGGCGGATTGCGAGAAGTATTGCCAGATTGGGACCCAACAGGCTTAGCCCGAGGACATCTGCGCTGCAAGTGTCCATACTCATGACAAAATCGACACCGAAAAGGTAGAGTTTCATAGTCTATCTGTTGCACCCATGTATATGATCCTACACTCACCTCCACCGAATCTGGCAATGGCATGCTTAAATCAAGTTCAACACAGATACGGGCAAAAGTCATTACCTTTTTAAACTGCGTCTGTTGTGAAGACCCAACTGGTTTACCGAGCATTGAAGCCACCAAATGTAGGACATCCTCTCGCCAACATTCGACTGGAAACCATGGCAGACGAACCCACACTGGGACCCTGTTCGGGAGCTCCTCAGTCGGATTGAAACCCGCATGCCACAGCTTCATAAACAAACCCACTTGGTTATAGAAATAGGGACCCCCCTCAAAAACCCTATTCCGATCAGCCATGCAATCAAATGAAACCATAAAGTAATTATTAGCTAGGAGTCTGATCTCCATTTCTCCTTCCGGGAACCAAGTCCTCTAAGCCCAAGATTCCAAAAATTGCAACGAGACCCTTAAGCCCATAAACTTACAATAAAAGGAGTGTTTCGAATAATATTCAATATCATCCGCCAGTAACTCCATTGGAATAACCAGTTTCGGCCTCTCCTTACATCTTTCCAAACATCCGTTAATTTTTGAAATTCTAGGCCCTCCTGACAATCCAGAATTATTCATCTCTTGACCCGGCGTAAAAAAATTATTATCAAAAACCTTAGCACCCTATTCCAGGGGTTTTGATCCAAAAGCTAATCGGAAATCCATCTTGGGGCTAACCCCATAAGACTCCCCTCATGACATGACTCAGAACAATATCCAACTCGAGCATGCAAGCCCCCAAAACGAGAGATCGGAGGAGAACACACACGTGAGGATTACCACAATACCCCTCCAGCTTCACTCACCACCCTTCAAAATGCAAAAGATTCAGATTCAAAAATGAACCACCGAACCCCCAAGCAGGAAATCACAAAACCACGGAGAGCGGCAGTGCACCACACCCCACTCAACACCCCACAACCTCCGCCCCACCCGAGCTAAGCAAACAGAGGGAACCCTGACCAATCGGCAGCAAACCAAGATCCACCCGGACGCCACCACACACAGCAGACACAGGCCCGAAACAGCCAACACAAGCCCAACACCCACCTTCGCGTGCCAAGGGAACCAACAACAGAAGGAAGAAGACAACCATGCACCCCTCAGAACACAGGAATAGACCCCCCCACGGCGCACCAGCAAGAACACACGAAGAGCGAGCTAGGGCACGGACGCCTAGTTCAACCCGCACGTACCGGACATCGCTTATCTTCACTGAAAACGAACAAAAATCTGAAGTAAGGTGTTTATTTAGCCTAATATGATTACCTCTTCTAATTTTTTGTGGTATCTATTTAGATTATGGTATTGGATATTCATTTCAAGATGATTATTGTATAAGGAATGGTTAAGATAGTTGATAAATCTCTAGTTTGGGCTCAAATTCTAGAATTTTTGCATCTAGTAGCAAATGAAAAGTGCATTCTTGGTGGGATTTCAATGTAATATTATCATGTTATGGAAATAATAGTGGTCTTTCTCACATATCCCAATCATATAAAGGGATTTTGTAAATTTTATTAGTGACAAACATCTAATGGACATAGTAACCAAAAATAAGTTAGATACATGGACCAATCAAAAGTCAATTTTTATAATATCATTTAAAGATTGGATAGATTATTGCATAATAAATGTTGTCTTGCACATGCACACTTTTTTTACTTCATTTATTGTCCCGTCTTTGGGTTGAACCACATCTTGAGCATGATTTCCATTAGTGGAGGTCATTCCTCATAGAGTTTCCCTTTCAAGTTTGAATTGATGTGGTCTAGAAATAGTAATGATTTGGAGTTAATCAAGGATTTGTTGACAACAATTGTTACACAAAAGGGTTATAAAATATTTTTCTTTTCAAAAAATTTAAACTTCTAAAGAAATAATCCAGGAATTGGAATAGGACCATGCTTTCAAAAATGCATTTTATGAAAATTAATGAATTGAATTAGACCTAGAAGATCTTAGTCAAAAAATTATGCATAAGGGAATGTTTTAAGAAGATTAATTGAAACAAAAATATTTGTTGGTAGAACATTGAGTTTTTTGTGAGGGAGAAGATCTTCTAGAAATGAAAGTCTAGGGAAACATGGCTTGAAGAGGAAAATTTAAATATAAAATTTGTTCATAATGCTTCAAAATTTACATGAGAAAAAATAGAATTGAATCAGTAATTGTATAAGATGGTGGCATTTTAGATATCCTCGTGGATATCCAAATAAAATTTATTCACCAAAAAATATATTGATGTTTGAGGATGGTACATACGTATTTCAAATTGTGTCAACTATTAAAAATATTCCTTGTGGTTTCAACATACAATAATTCCTTTCTCATGGCACCAATCATGTTGGAAGAAGTTAGATGTGTAACTTTCTAAATTCCCCCAAATAAAGATTTAGGGATGGATGGTTCTACAATATATTATATTGAAAGTGTCGGTATACTATTATCATGAAAATACATAATATTATTGAAGATTCAAGAATATTTAGTAAAGGAAAGGGCTTAGGCCGTTACATTTTAATGCCAAAGCAATTTTGGGGTATCACGGTGGGGTTAAAATTATGTACTTGTAGAAAAATGTATCAACACATATTTTCACACCTAATTTTGAATTAATATTAAAATGAACTTAATTATGCCTTAATTTTGTTGGATAGGACAACTGAGAGGGGGGGGTGAATCATTTGTCATAGATTATAACCTTAAATTCAATTACTTGAACTAACACATAAACTGATTAAGTGATTAACCATCAAATGCAAGTGCTCAAACACAATAACACCAGATTTATGTGGAAAACCCAATGAGGGAAAAACCACAGTGAGGATTAACTCACACTATAGAGAATATCAAAATCGATTACAAAAAGGCTCACTGCCTGAAATAAGGATCACTACCTAAAATAGGGACTCACTGTCCATGGGGCTACAACCCAGAGGGCTCATTGCCATAGAGATACAAAGAAGACAAAGAATACTTGTTATAGAGAGACAACAATCCCAATGCAATGAAGATTCCACCACAATCACTTATCAACTCGCTTGAATGATAGGTTTTTCCTTAAGCTTAGTGCATTGGGCTTCGACAGTGGCTCACATTGAATAACCACACACTTAACTCACACACACCTCAAGAATAGCATCAAGGTTGCGTATGATCTTTCACTTATCTTCCTTCTTTTCTTATGTACAATTTTCATTGCTAGCACATTCTATATTTATACTATCTCTAACCTTGAAAATATACAAAGTCGTCCATCCAACTTCAACTTTCAAATTAGGTCGATGCCAAACATCATAGGGTGGAATTAGGATGAGGGAAACCCGAACACATGTCTCACCAAGATCCATAATAGATCCAACACGCTTCATTATCTTTGGAAGTAGTGCTTGACACACGATCAACCATACCAGTGCAAAACACATAGATCAATTAAGCTCGATACAACCAAATGCTAAAAGCAACTTCAATAGAACCAGGACAACACAACTCTTGAACCATATGCCATAATATTTCATCAAGGAGAAATCCAGACCAACAACAATTCTCTCAGACCTCAATCAACACACAACAAAGCATAGTTCACAAGCACCATAACCAACAACCTTCTTTTAATATAATTTTCTCAATGTTCTCGACATATATAATCAACATCACATCAAATATGTTTTGAGTTTGGAGGGATTTAAAGAACTAAAGAATCTCATACAATTTGTTGCTCATGATAAAAATTCCTAAAACTCATTTCCAATGAAATGGGTTCCAACTTCCATAAAAGGCTAAAAGTGCACACATGAATTTTTGTATGTTTACATCTTTGTCATATATTCATTTTTACTTTTCTAATATTGATATTCAATTTAAAGTTTAGTAATTTAACTTAGTTTAAATTTTTTATTTGATAATTTAATTTAAACTTAATAATTTACAGTTTAATCTAAATTTAATTTATGATTTAGAATATCTTTTGTGTACTTTAATTTATAATTTAATTCATAAGTATATAATTTATAATAATTTATAATCTAATTTAGAACAATTTATAATTTTGTAATCTAATTAAGCTAAGAGGTGTTCTATAGTAGCACAAGAGTATACATAAAACTAAAACATAACCAACATAGATTTAACAAAAAAATAAAACTATAAAATAAGTCTTATGTAAATAAAATAAAAGAAAATAATTCTTTATAAATTTAAATAAATCCTAAGTAGCTTCCTTAAACTCATTCTAAGGAACTTCATTCACAATATTAAACCAAACACTTATAATCAACATCATCAAATTATATATATATATGATGTTTATGAATACATAAATATGTAAGGCCCTTGCATGTGATTAGTAAAACTCTAATCTATTTTATGTATTCCTAAATAGATGGTAAGATGTATTGTGGATGACAAATAGTGTGATCATTTGATAATATTCTTGCTTATCATTCCGACATTCTATTTATTCTACCATGAAGGATTTTGGAATCGTAAATTATAAATATGAGTTGGAATTGTAAATGAAATGGTTGCAAAATTAAATCTTATTTCAGCTATCAGATTAATGTGATATATGATTGTTGTTTATGGTTTCATTGGTAACGTGCAGGAAAGGAAGAGCCAATATGAGAAGGGAAGACCATTGAGTAGATCAAAAGACATCTTCTTGTGGTGATGAATTTGACCCCCCCTTTCGAGGCTTAGAAGGAAATAAAATTAACAAGTTGATAGAGTAAGGTGGTAAGGGTTGATATAAAAAAGATGATTTATATTTTGGGTTGAGAGGGTATTTATTTGTGTTCCAAGTGAGTTGTAAGTTGAGGGATAAGGTTTAGAAACCATTACCCAGGTTGAAATTCGGATAGGTCTTTAAATGGGTCTTTAAAGAGGGTTGTTGGTCAATTTCCTTGGTTAGGGTCTATACCATAGTGGTAGGGGTCAAGTAGGCATACAATAGTGCCCCTAGGACATAATTTGACCCTTGAAAAGTCCTCATTATGGAGAGTGGCGAGTTTTGAAGAGAGGATGTGATGGAAAGATGGAGGGTTTGTCCAAGTGCATGTTTCTTCTTCAATAAGGAAAATACGCTCATTGATGGAGATAGGTACACTTCACACCTCCCCATTCAAGGGTTGCAAGTTGAAATTTCTATATATCCTGAGAGAGGAAGGAAGAGTGGGGTGCTACCCACTTCTCCTTTTGGAGAACTTTAGTGAAGATAGTGGGAAGAATGAGAAGGTGTGAGGAGTCTTTTTGAAAGATAGTGATCAAGATGGCTTGTTTTGGAGAGAAGGGAAGGACAAAAGAGTTGAATTCCTCACTTAAAGAAAAGAGATAAGTTCTTCTTTGTTTCCATTTGTCCTTTGTTTGGAGAGGAAGGAAAAGAAGGGGAGTGCTACCACTTCTCCTTTTGGAGAACTTTAGTGAAGATAGTAGGAAGAATGAGAAGATGGGAGGAGTCCTTTTGAAAGATAGCACATCAAGATAGCTTGTCTTGGAGAGAAGGAAAGGAGAAAAGAGTTGATTTCCTCACCAAAAAAAAAACGAAAAGAGATAAGTTATCCTTTATTTCCATTCCCTCTTTTGTTTATCTGCTGTAAGAAAATGGCTTGTTGCATGGATCATGGTTGAATGGGAAGGTAGAAAACTTTGATACATGAAATTTGATGTTAGGTTATTCATATTCCTTTGTAAAAATTTGAGAAGACTCCATTCATCATCTTGGAGTTGAAATATTCCTTGCTCGGGGGTATGGCTAGAGCCCATGAAGCTCCATGACGCCATTATGGTAGGGTGGAGAGGAAAACCCTTGTTCATTAGTTTGTTACTCCCATTTATTTCTATGTATAGTTATAATGTGGAATGGAAAATACTCCATGAGTTTGTATTAAAGTGTTGGAAACAAAAGAGTTGTTTTATTCATTTTGGTTGAAAAAAAAAAAAATATCATGTAGACTTAGATGCAACTTCTTGAAATGAGATAGGCACTCCAAAGTTCTTTTTACAAAATTTATTTGAACATTGTGAATATAAGTGTAGGTTTTGTAAACAAAGGAATAAAAGAAATGTTAGAAAACAAAAGAGATTACATATTCCTGATCATTGTAAATGTATCTATTCGTGTATAAGGTTTACTTCTCTTCTAAGAAATCTATTTCTTCTTATAGAAACAACAAAGATGAAAACATGAGTAAAAAGGGGTATGTACATAATGTTAAAATATGAATTATAATATACTTTCTTCAAATATTCTTCTTAATTTGGAAGAAGAACCCTCTGTTTTGTTAATGAAACAAAAATAAATTTAGTTAACAAATAATTGGGAAAAATATACATGCTGCAAGTAAATCGACTAAGTACAAAAATAGTGGTTATTATAGAGATAGCACGTTAATATTTATAAGATGATTTTATTTCAAACGACAGTTTAAATTTTGCTGAGTTAATTTTCTGTGCAAACTAACAAAGTATTTAGAGTGTTTAAAATAAATTTTAAAAGAAATATAAAATAAAAATAAAGTCATTCAAATGGTTTGAAATTGAAGAATTGTAAATACAAATGTCTCATTTAAAATTTTTAAATAAGCTAAATTTAAAGAGTAAATAAATAGATAAAAGGGTTGAGGGTCTTACAATGCAATGCATGACCGAGGCCTCGTAAATATATCTATACTATGATTTCCTCATTCATACGCCGTTTGCACAACAGTCATTACCAGAATAACTGTCCTGCCAGATTATGCACCCAATATAATGGTTTGAGCAATATGCTTCCTTCATATGCCTTAACAACTTTTTCCATTTTGCTGTAATAATATTCTCTTTCCGTTGACCAACTTCAGACATACAAATCTATTAACTGGTTCAACTGTAATTCCTTGCAGAGATGATTGAATATGCCGCTAGCCTTCTTTATCGCTGCCAGGTTGCTTTAAAGATTTCGGCTTTTCATAAATGTATGATACAAATAAAGAGATCTCTTAATATATGCATATTTTATTAGCCAATAGGCTATATATTGCATGAGGTTTGGCCTGAAACAAGTCTCACGCTCCCGGCAAACCAAGTTGTTTGACGGCTGAATATAAACTTTCTGGTAGCCTTTATTTTTGCAGCTCTTTAGCCGATAGGCTATATATGGTGTGAGAATTAATCCAAAACCTGTCCAACGCCTGAAACAACTTCTGGATTGTCGTGAAACTGTCAATAGTTTGCTGGAGGGAAATCATATATCATGTTCTCCACATAGCCGTTGTTTCAATCTACTCACAATAAATGAAAAGCAGATATAAATATCTCAGCTTTAAATGCGTTCAAAATATCTTCAATCCCACCGCCATTCATCACCGCTTGAAGTGTTCATAATTTGAAATCCACATTTATCATTTTTATGCAACCATCGTTTGGCGCCTGGTTTCCAGAAGATAATTTAGATATGGGGTTTCTAATGTCTCTTTTGCTTTGTAACGATGATATTAAAATGAATGATCTATTACCTATTAGTATAGAATTATTTGAGTTCTTTTAACCTCAAATTTTAGGATGTGTAATTTGTAGAAGCTTTGCTTCGAATATTTGTATAAGTTGGGCAGAACCATGGTGCCTGAAGAGTAAGGCAGAGCAATGACATTGTCAGGGTTATGTCAGCACAGAAATGGGTTAGGAATTCATTTTCCATCTCTTCCTTGGAGATGCTAAAATTTCATCCAAGAGTAGATGAATTTTGGCTTCTGTCACGGGAGACATAATTTCTCTATGGCTTTCCCAACGGAGAAGGGAGGTAGAACAAACATGAAATAGGGGAGAGAAAGAGGGACAATGAGCATATGCCTTTTCCAGAAGAGCAGACAGAGTCTTTTCGTCATGCTTTTCATGAAAAGGTATGAAATGAAGTAACAAAATGCGTAAACTATTGAGGTACTTCACAGCAAGGAGATCAATGATAAGTTTCAATTAAATTCTAGGTTCTGCATTGAATACCATGTGATTTACCTTCAAAAGATGCAAGGTATGGTTTTTTAATTTTTAGTTTGAAGACTAAATCTACATTTCTCTCCTGAATAAGCATAGATTTGAAGTACATTAGCACCTGTGCCTGATTAAATATCAGTAAGGAATTGCATGCCTATAATAATCAAAGATTTAAGGGTTTCCTAGTGTTTAAAACCATATCATAATTGTAGTCTTTACAACCTCTCCATCCTATTCTATTTGGAATAGGTTGGTCAATTTGATTTGAACTTTGAAGCCAATATGGGGGAATTGTTTTGCATCTCATTTATCCGAAGAAAATATCATTCCTACAATCGTCCCTTTTGGTTGATAGCTCCATTATACCGAGAATAATGGAACTTAGGATACATGGAAGATGTTATGTACACTAATGGTAATGGGTAACTAGAGAGTATAGGCTACTTGTTCAACTTGTTGATAAATAATTCAACCAAACCATAATACATAGAATAAATTTTTCTATGGTGCCTCCTTCCTTAGTTTGGTTTGTCTATTAGAATATACATATAACCAAAGGAAAATGGTAAAACCTGATTTCCAATTACAAATTCCGTTTATGAGTAATGTTGGTCTTCTTATAACTCTATGCTATCTCGAGTTGTTTTCAGATTATCCTCTTGAGCCCATAAGATCTGCTGATGTTGTAGAATGAAAACTTCTATTGTTTGTACTTTGGTGTCCCAGGCATCCCAACAATGAAGATTAACTATTCATTAACAAAGCATCGAATATTGCTATAGCAATTAACATCCGATGTGTGGTGTTATATCAATTTTCTACCAAGTGCAACTATTAAAGCCATGCAATGTGTAAATTCGTCACATGATTTTGTAGATAACTATCAAGGTCTTATGCACAACCTCTGTATGCTTATTAGTTCGAGGCTGGATGTTGGTACTGAATGATAACTTGATGCCAAGCAATTACTGAATTTACTTATCAGTTTCTTGGACATCTAAATAGGATGATGCTAATCATGCTTAGTTTCCTCTGAGTGTAGCAATGCAAACTAAATTTTATCCAAATCAGTCATTACGTCCATCTTAATTTGGACATTAAGTCTGTGGATTCATGCTAATAGTTCAACTTTTCCTGACCCATCAAATCTAGAGATGGTTTGTTCTCAGCGCTAGGACAGTTGTGAATTCCTTGGTGTGTATGTCCATTTTCTCTTCATATTGCACAATATACTTGGAAATTATAATTCTATCTTAAGTCATCATTAATGACCATATAACTCCCGTCACCTTCTAATTGCATCTTTGTTAAAATCCCTTGCATCTGTTTTGCATTTCTTTGTCTAAGAAAAGAACGAAATTGTTGCAGTTCAAAAGAAGGGATCTTTCCTGATAACCATGCAATGCTTCTTATCTATGTGAAAAGTGATTAGATGAAAATAATTTATTGCATCTATAGTGATGTAGTTGTTGCATGGTCTGTGTCATCTTTCTCAATTCCTTGCTCATATTATCCTTATTCAGAAACTAAGGCTAGAAACTGTCCTTCTTAACCTGTTTTAGGACTCTTTCATTGCTTCTTTGCTCTGAATCCTCTTGGGTACTATTTATAGCTTCATAGGTTAGCAGAATTCCAGCTCTGATAACAATGAAATCAATTAAACTCAATGATGAGGATTCATAGGGTGTAGGTTATAGCATAGGATTTAAATTATTATTTATTATTTATTTAGTTTTTAATCCTATGTAAAAAGTTAAAAATTTAAAAGTATAAGTCAAAAGTTAATGGTTAGTTAGGATGTTAGGAGGTTAGCATAAAATAGTTAATTGTTAAATTGACTCTTTATGTTAAGATTTGGAAGATATTTCCAAATCCTTTAATTTAGGCATATTCATGCCTATATAATAGTGTATCTTTCTCCTCATGTAGAACATTGGAAATACAAGTTTTGCAATTCATTTTGTTGCACAGAATATTAGTCCATTGGTTGAATTTGTTCTTTGACTTTGGCTTGCTTGGTACTCCATATCACTTAAGTAGGGAATTTTTGGAAACAAGATTGCCTGGGAATGCTGCAAAATAAATTCTGGAAACAAGATTGTCTGAAAACTTTGCTAATTACAATAAGGTACACAATACATTTTGACCAGGATGCCTTCTATGTTTAGGCACTCCTCAAGATAGGCTTCGTTCAAGAAAGAACCATCTGTGCTTGATCATCCTAAAACAATCTTTAGTTTTCAAAGATCATTTTGTGTTGTATTTTATTCTATTTGTCCTAAACTAGGTCTATGCTTTATTCTTATTCTTTTTTCTAGAATAAACCTAATACTTTGTTCATGTTCAACATCCTCTTATATCAAGAGTCCCGGGGAAAATGTAGCTGGCAATGTAATACAAATGAAAGGGGGTCTATAAGTGGACAGTGAAAAATAGTTTGATAAGTTGCAAACCCCCCAACAAGAAGATAACAACACAATTTCAGGGTTGTCCAATGTGTTTTAATATCTTTCTACAGCATTGTTGGTCATTAGAAAAGAAACAAGCATGCTTTGATTGCTTCTATCTAGTAAAACTGCTTCTATCTAGTTTATGAAATACTAATTTCTATCTAGTTTGATAAGTTGCAAACCCCCCAACAAGAAGATAACAACACAATTTCAGGGTTGTCCAATGTGTTTTAATATCTTTCTACAGCATTGTTGGTCATTAGAAAAGAAACAAGCATGCTTTGACTGCTTCTATCTAGTAAAATTGTTTCTATCTAGTTTATGAAATACTAATTGCAAGATAACTTGGTTGAACATTGGAATAAAACTGCTTCTATCTAGTTTATGAAATACTAATTTCTATGGAAAGACAATCTAGAGTGGACTGTGTCACTGTAGAATGCACAACATGCATGGAATACAAATCAAGTTTATCAAGCTTTATTGGCAAGCCAAGCCCTTAATGCTATGAAAAGATATGATCTATAAATATTAAAAGATCATGTTAATGGTATATTTAGGGATATGTACAAAATGGATTTGGAATGTATTTTGGCCACATGTTCGTCATTAATCCATCCCAAAGGATTCTCTGTCTTATGTATCAAAAGAGTTTTGGATATATAGAATTACCCCTCTATAATCATATCTCAATCCATATTTATTGTCTATATTTGTGTTGTCTGGAACTTATCGATCCATGTCTGTGAAGTCCTCTTCACCTTCAGTAATTATTTAAAAAAAAATGTTGCATTGGCATTGGCTTTATTCAGTGTTTTGTTATAGTTGGTTATTTCGGTCATGGATCCCACCGAATCCCCCTTTAAACTACATACAATGTATACATAAATTGTTGTTTTTAAATTTAATGTCAAATTCTTCAAATTCTATAAAATATCAATTTAATTGCTTCTTTTGTTTAGCTCTTTTGGCGCTTCAGGATTCTTATCCGAGTTTGGGTAAAAAAGGCCATCCAATTCAGGTCTGAACAATGAACACAAACACCAATTCTTACGACAACGCATTACTTGGTACATTTTGTTTGCTGGAAATGGGAAACATACAAACATAGTTAAGCACCTATTTTCTACAAGTGCAGAGTACTCGCTATTATTTGGAGAGTTTTGCTACACAATGGTTTATTTTGGGAATCAAAGCCCCGTCAAGACTTATAGTTTCTATTAGATCCAAAAA
>VDFB02203339.1:0-19305 GCA_007258455.2 Sequoia sempervirens
AAATAAATTTAACTTGACAAGTGCTCTTACGGATATCTTCATAAATGAGCATAAAAGTGCCATACAAAAACTCATACAGAAATCTCATTGACAGGTTCTCTTACCTTGTTCTCCTACTGAAAATGATGTATATTTATTTCAAAAACATACGAAGTTTGATCACATGTGCTCTTTCATATATTCAGAAAACTGAAAATTAAAAAAAACACTCTTTTTTATTCTCATTAAACAATGCTATAGTTGCAAACCTGGAAGCATAAAGAAAACCAGTTATATCTATGCATTCTCAATACATCTAATGTATTTATAAAATATTAAAAATAGAAACTGTAATTGATCGTGAATCACACTCACCATGAGGCTTTCCAATTCAGAACCCAAGCGCTTCCCCACTGCTTCAGCTACAACAGGTCCCAGGTCCTTCCCATGCAGCTTAACAGCATCCTCTGTAATCTGAAAGGGCATACAGAATATCAAAAAATTGAAACCAACACAGTGACAATATTTCCCAATGTAGCAGATGCAGCTTTTGTTGTATCTATGATGGAGTTCACAAGTTTCCCTACATTAGTAACAGATGCCGTTGAACACACAATACAAGGCAGTTGTTTGCTAATTGTCAATAATTTCAGACATAAGATTTTGTTTCATACATAAAGATTGGACTCTACCTAATTTACTTTACATGTTCAAAAATGAATGTTTCGTTCCAAGTTAATTGAACTTCACCTATAAACTGTGTAATGATCAGAAAGTTTTGAAATGTTGTTTCTTTAAGGAGAACTTTCATGTAGCATGCCTAATGTATCTCGAAAATAAGAAATCTTCTTCTCAAAATTTATCTAGAGAGTCTATATGCATCATCTCTCCCGTAAAATTAGGATCTTCATTGACACAAGCTTACAGAAAAAAATGTACGATTTAAGATTGAAGGTGCCTAGAGGAAAGGATTCAAGAAACCAAATAAATAGATAAGACTATACAAAGAATTCACACTTATAATGCATGAACAGAGAAAATGGCTTCTTTCATACTGAACAAGAAGCCATATCCACTCTGATGAGAGCAGAAAAAAAGCCAGAAGACTCAATTCGCTTTAACAGTGGGCCCAGCAAAGAGAAACCTGGCAATTCAAGAGCAAATAAACAAGATAAGTTCAGCGTATATGTCTGAACAGAGAAAAAAAGACAACAAAAACCAAATTAATTACATATAATTTTTGAGATTGAGTTAACTTCTCATTTAACTTTTCCTTGATGCAGAGAAAGTGGAGACAGGTGAAATGGAACTGGAAAAAAATCTTCAAGTTGTTTTGTATTATTTTTAGCTTCTTTAGGTCTCACCTTTCTGAATTTTTATTTGTAGGATTTTCCAACTAGGCCTTCTGATACTGAAGCCAAAGCTAATAGAATCTTGCAAATTTGCAATAACAGCCCGTCCATGCCTTTCAAACATCACATCTAACAGGGCTAAGTCGCCTCATGGAACAATTACTGTGGATAACCTAATGTGTGCTGCTTCCCTTGAGAAATATGGCAAAAATCTAAGAAAACAAGGATGTAGGTGTCTCCAAAACCTAACGTGACAGATTGTATTGGGCATACAAACCCATTAACGAATATATAGTGGTAGCGTTTAAAAGACTTTAGATCTCGAGCTTGAAACTATTCATTGGTTATTTATCACCTGGGTATAAAATCTGAATTTCTTGGCATGCATCCATCCATAAAATAGCTGGGAGGATTTTTGTCAGACATTGTAGTTGTAACTGATTTTCTAAACATGCGTGTAAAAGGTGGAAGAATGCACGAAGTGATGAATTGTTAGACAAGAATTCATCGAAGAGATGTTATCTCATGGCATGCAAATATAGCAAGCTATGCACATATGGAACAGAGTCTTTAATCTTCTTTTCTTGTTCTCCGGTGATATTTTGTCCTCCTCAGACTCCATTTTTTGTCAATCTGAAAATATGTTAAATAAAACATAAATACTTGAGGCAATAATATGCAATTATTCTGTCAAGTTCTTTTGCAGAATATTACAACATTGCAAGCCATGAAACCAAATTGCAGCACTTTCTAAAAGTAGCTCTCATTATATAAATAGAGAGAGATAGTGGGGGGCAGGGGGTGTGGGGAAGGGATCTACAAGTCAATCCATGTCACAGATTAATAATATTCATGCCTGAATTGTTTTGCACCACAGTAGATAAAAGAAAATCTTAAAAAATGGTTAAGGTTCAATAAAAATAAAGGCTGAATAGGGCAACACAGATACATTTCAGAGTAAAGGCTGTCTCATAACAGGATAAAACAATAAACAATTGCAAAATAACTAAAGTTGAAAGGCCTGCAAAAGTAGTTTATGAGCTACTATTTGCTTTTCTTCGGAGAAAAACTCCAGAACTAAAATTCTTAACACTTGAGTGGACATCTACACATTCATCACTCTTACACTAAATTCATTCTAAAGGTTTCAGAAAAGGGTATAAAACCAGACTAGGAAGGAGGTTCTTACAACCAAAAAAATTGAAAGTCCCAACAAATAACTAGGCATGTTTCTTGATAATCACGGCCAATATGCACACATAAATATTTTATTGCTTGAGGGACAGACTCTGGAACAAAAATGTTGATAATTATTAAACCAGTAAACAACTAGACACATTCAAAATTTATATAACTCCTTAATAGTTAATTCCATAAAAGAAGCATGCAACCAGACCCACAAGAAAGCTCGTACTTCTATCTCATATTATAAGCCATAATTGATATGAAATACACGAACAAAAAACAATGCACAAAAACTTGGAACAAATGGAATTGTAAAAAGTGCAAGGACCCTATGACAAGAAGACTCAAATTGTAAGGCCTACAGAAATAGTGCATTGAAACCCTAATCAGAACAAATGTTCTTTATTGATTTTCAGTTAGCACCACACAGTCCACTTACTACATGTATATGCAATTATTACAAACCTTCATTCTTGAGAAGGCACTATCCAAGGAACACCAATTGTTTGACATAATTCTTCAAGAGGAATGTGGAAATTTTGGTGAAGCTGCAAGCATTTGTTCATGGATATTTATTGAAAAAGCATGAGGATGTTATTTTATATTGCATGCATTACCTACTTCAAATTCAGGTCTAGAGTTATTTTATATTGCATGCATTACCTACTTCAAATTCAGGTCTAGAGTTTTGACGTGCTCAATGGGGAAATATGGGAGGAGGAACACACAACTACTAATATGACGAGTGACTAAGCTTAACTGAAGGGTTCAAATGGTGATGAAATCTACAATATTATAAAAAAAATAACGAAAGTCAGTTTCCTATCACCGTATCAGCGCCAAAACGAGGGCTCAGGTAAATGGGTACAGAAATAAGTACACGAATGAAAAGATTTCAGAGATAATGTAACTACAGATTTATTTGAATGTTACATATTTAAGAAGCGAGAATTATATAATCATATATAAAAGAACTGAATTAAATAGTCGAGAATCCATTACTCTGAGACTAATTTTAGATACTCTTACTCCATGCATCACCTTTTGCACTCTCTAGATGTCACCCCAGACCTCACCGAATGTTTGAGTCTTAGTGGCATGGCATTTATGTGAGCACATACTTTTTATCATACATGGACTTAATAATTTAAAATAACTGTATCAATTCCCATCCGTTAAGTGGATGTCATAAGATTTCTCAGCCCTGAGATCATAGCCACATTCTACACTCAAGAACGTCAAGGCTTACTAGGAGTTTCAAATCTATGGTTAAGATGACTTCTATGGTTTAGGACACCTACAAACTTAAAAAATGATACAGACTTCATGAAACTGTAGATGTGATATTGTGAGTGAATTACAATTAAATGCAAGCTTAAGTCTCGAATATAAATTATGACTACAAACTTAATCTATATGCTTTGTTAGACTGATTTTAAAATTTAAACGTGACATAGTGAGCAAGGTTGACCTCTCTGGAGTACACAGATCCATGGGTGAAAGAGTTAGGTTAATTAGGGTAAATAAAGATTTTGAGTTTTATATTTTTAAAATTTGATTTTTAGGGTATAATTAAATAAAAAAATTGTTGGAAAATTTTAAATTTAAATTATAGATAGAATAATTTAGAGATTAGTAAATTATGAAGAATGACAAAGATAATGTAAAAATTAATATTTACAGTGGTTTCTGAATGTTATGTTTAATGGGGACTAAAGATCAACTGAAATAAAGAATTTCTAAAAGTATTAAAAAAATAAGACAGCAATTGTAGAAACCCTATTTTTTACTCAATCTCTTAGATTACATTAAACATTTATTTATTATTTGTTTATTTATTCTTTTTCATCAAATTTTATAGTCCAAATAATGGTGCAAAAGGGGGATCAGACAATTGAAAAGTCAATCGATCAAAGTGAATAATAATCACAGTAGTCAGTAGGCAGTAGGTATTCTAAAAATGAAGTAAACTTTCAACTCCAAACGTTGTGTGCCCACTCAATACATGCAAACAAAAAGTTCAGTGCTCTAACACAAGAATTTATTCATTCCAGCACCATCTGAAAATAAATTTTCACAGGGATCCATATTGGAAATTTCAGAGCACTAGTCCTTTCCATAGTACCCTACCTTAACAAGTTTAACAACTTCTGGATGCAAATCATTTGCTTATATCACCAGACAAAAGAAACACTTTCACAAAACATCCTACCCATCTTATTTGTTATAGTTTGGAATCAAACTGTAACTATCTGATCCTGACACTAATCAAGTTTTTATTCACATATCAAATTCAGGCCTAGAGTTTTGACATGCTCAATGGTGAAATATGGGAGGAGGACCAACACAACTACTAATATATCTGTTTATGATTTGATTCACAAATCCACTCTGCTCTAAAAATCCCTTGAGAATTGCTTCTTAATCTTTTATTCACATATCTACAGAGAAAATTAATAATAATACAAGAAAATGGGTTTGCAGTTCGAGATTACTTTATTGCAGATAGAATGAAAGCAAGAATCAACACCCATACTCGCTGCACATATAGATTATAACTAGGAACCAAACAAGTCATATAAAGCAGCATTTAAAAGACTAGATCTGTGTATACCTGATAGCCCGCCACCATCATGTTTGCTGCTGCAATAAGCCATTTGGGTTTCCCAATTGTAAGCAGAATGTTGTATGCAACAATTATTCCTCGCTACATAGGAATCTTTAATGGTTTATCTGGTTTCGATGGTACAGGATGAGCTTTTTATACCAGTGTCCACATTGCTGATGGGCAGAGGCCCCCCAAGCAACTGTGGAATCCAATTGCCATGGGTCAGTATAGCATTCCCTATGCATAAAGTTTTACCTGAGGGAATTACTTCTGCAGCCACTGAATTGAAATTGGGCAGCTGTGCTCGTGAAACCTCTTCACCCTAAACTCTGCCAAAAGCTCAAATCGTGAATCAATAAAAAATTTGCTGCCAATGGATTCAACAGTATTCATTCCTAAATATAAAAAATGCCCGTTGCTTTCTTTTCTTTTTTTCAAATTTCAAATGACCGTTGCTTTCTTTTCAGTTTTTTCAAATTTCAAATTCATGTTTTATTTCAAATTTCAAATGCTCAATGAAGCGAGGAGAACCATCCATAAATTAAAGAATATATTTTGTATAATTTACAATTTAATTTATAATTTGATAATTTATCATCATTCATAACCTAATTTACAATTTAATTTATAATTCTATAATATACTATAATTTAAAATTTATAATAATTTATAATTTTGTAATTTAATTAAGCTAAGAGGTGTTTTGTAGTAGCAAGACAATGAGCATGACAATATACATAAAAATTAAAACATAACCAACAAAGATTTAAAAATAAATAAAAAATTGTAAAATGATTCTTCAGTAAATGAAATAAAATAAAATAACACTTAAGTAGCCTCCTTGAATTCATTCTAAAGAACCCCATTTAGATTATTAATCTAAACTCTTATAATCGGCATCATAAGATTACATATATATACTATATAATATGATATTTATGAATTCATAAATACAATAAATTATATATTTAAGAAAATTATAAATAGTATAATATTAATATATTACTATAATGGCTCGCTTCCAATGATTTTGTTTTGCACCCTCATGCATACCAAATAGGACTCTATCTACTACTCAAAATATTGATGAGGCTGCTTCGACATTTGTGAAAATTATACCTAATGTCCTAGTGGTTGTTGATGCAAATTACTTGCCTTGTGATTGTGCATTAATTGGTTGCTTTGTTGGAACCAACCTATCAAGCCAAACAACTCTAGATTGGGTAGTTGATAAATGGTATATCTTGCCAACGATTCATTTTATCCCAAAAGGTTTTCTCATTGCAACCTTTTAAGATAAAGACACGAGAGATCATATATTAAACACAAATGGATGGATGTTTGGCAAGGCACATTTATTTATTCAAAATTAGTCTCTAAATTTTAATCCACTAAAATGTAACCTAGCAAATTCTTTCATTTGGATTAGCTTCTATAACCTTTCTATGGAGCTTTGGTTGATGGATGTACTTTACATTATTAGTAATAACTTGGGGAACTTGTGGTAATTGATGAGGAATGATTGGTGAAGAATTCAAGATTGTATTCTTGATTATGTACATGATCACAATACACAAACTTTCGAAGACATTAACCTTATGTGTGTTTAATGGAGAATGGGTGTGATCAATCGAGGTTGAAGAGAAGAAATTATTTTGTCTAAAATGTGGTAACAACTCACATTTCACAAAACATTGCCCCAAGGATCAACCCCAAAAATAAAAATAAATATGGGTTTAAAAGGCTGACTTGGTTCTTGACCTAGTCCAATTACCCACTATGGCTGAATTAGACCCTACAAAAACTAGGAAGGTATGCAATTGTGTTGCATTTGTTCCTTTTAATGAGACACTTTTTGGTGTAGATCCTTTGAAGGAAGAAGGGAAAATGAGTGTAGAACTAGATTTTGAATTAAATGATGAGTTAGGAATCATGAATGTAAGATGCATTAGCTAATTTGTGGCTAATATTTTGAAGGCCAATATGGATTCTAGGAGGAAGAGGAAGAGAAAAAGAAATCAAAAAAATGCAAGAATGTGCTTTATCTAGAGGACAACCTAGCATTAATCACTACCTACTAAGGTCTAAGGGAGGAAGCCCCTCCCTTAGAGGGAAATGAATATTTCATCATGAATGATATAGGATTGAATGCCCCTAACAAGAGTCACATGACTAAGCATCTCATAAAAACAATGTTGGTTGAAAAGCATCATATGGTAAGTCATCTCATCTTAATGAACCTCTCATTAGGCAACCCCTAAAAATTTGATTATTCACCATGAAAAGAAACTTATGCCCATGGACACTAGTGTCCATAGTAAAATTTCAAAAATTCAAGTTTCCTAACCCTTCTTGTCTTTGAAGATACTATTTTTTCATGGTTATTTTATTAAAAACTTAGTATAAGCTTGTTTATATACCTCATTTTCCTTCCAACCATTCATGTATATTTTATGGCTTTTATTCTCTTCTTCTATTTAAAACAAATTTAGATTCTATTTCCCCCTTTAGAGATCCATTAGGAACACACTAAACTATATTTATAGTTTATAGTTGGGACATAGAAAATAATTTGTCATATAAAATTTTAGACTTTAATAAATTTATCTATCCAAGGCCACATGTGGTATCATTCTTATATGCTAGTTACAATTATCACTATCAGAAGCTTTCACACTTTAATATTTATAAAATAATATTCATATTAGTAAAACAACACTCTTCTTAGGTTTATCTACATATATGATATAGTACAAGGATATTATGTCTTATAGTCTTCCTTGAGTTGAAAATGTTAGTTTAGAAGTTGAGAGAACTAAGAGTAGGATTAAGGAACTATGAGAAGTAAACTATTTTTGCTTAAATATCACTAGTATAGTATTGATTATCAAAAATCATTTCCAATGAACTAATGCCCATTCAAGAGTTAAACATATCTAAATCAAATAATTTCACTATATTTTACTCTATAATTTATCAATACCATGTTAATCTTCACACTAATTGTTAACTTAACTCTTAACTAAACTTGAGTCATGGAGGTTGAATAGGAATTTAAAAGGCATATGCTAAGTGTTTGGAAATCACATGGAGGGAGGTTGCTTCCACATCTACAATATTTATAATTAGTTAATTCAAGAGCTATGCATGTTTTGCATGACAATTACATGCCTTGTCTATGCATCCACATTTAATGGCATGTTTGGCATAACAATAAAATACCATGAATTCCTTCAAAATCTGAGGTACACAACAACATTGCATTTTGAGATATGCTTGGTGAATCTGATTAGGAGAGGATAATATGGTTGTTCATAATATAAAACTAGAGAAAAGTCAATAAAGACTATAGTTCTAAATAAGCTATTGCGTAAATTGGTCGAGAAGAGGGTATCACATCACTTAGTTAAGTGAAATTCAATTGTAGGAAAAATTGTCATGTTTCATAGTTGGCACACCAATACACTTACGTTTGGGCAACAAGTGTTATGAGTGTCTATTGACCCTTTCTCACATGAAGTGTCAATGTAGATAGGTGTCCTTAGAGGTGTCAATTCTCTTTTGACACCTCTTCCTACATTTTTGGTAGGAAAATTGCCACCACTCCATGAGTGAGGATTCTTATCCTCATTTCATGGAGGTTGGTTGCCTCCCTCATTCTTATTTATGTACACCTTATTGATCTAATCTATGGGTCAAATTTATGCAATTTTTTGTTCATTGTTCTTTCTTTCAATCTTTGATCATCAAAGGTTATTTTATAGTATCAGAGTTGGACATGATTTTTGCAAGTCGTAAGGTGAAGCATTTCATTATATTTCTTGATCAATTCATCTCTATGCAACAATCCACTGGAAAGGCATTATTGACTTGAGCTTGTAGGCTAGCATTTTTAGAGGCATGATTAAACCCTGTGACCCCTACAATTTATTTATAGTTTTGATCATTCATTGTAAAAGTTCTTGTCTTTTCACAATGCTTCCAATGAGCATGTTTGAACTATTTACAAAAGCACTTATTTTATAAAGTGCCAAATTGGGAGGTGGGAAGGGTCAATGGACACCTAAGTAGGGTTAAAACTTATGTGTATGTAATATATACACTAACATAGATGCTATCAAACTAATTTTGGGATGAAAATATGTGAAGGGGAGTGAAGGATATAGAGTTAATTCTGACATTACATCATGATTTCTTTTCTTTTCTTGATTTGTAGGAATCTAAAGGAGTGATTTTGATAATGGTGTGACTACTCATAAAATTTGAGTTTCTCATTGGGGTGGAGGACATTCTAGTATGAGAAAGTTTGGGGGAAGGGATGCCTTGTCTGCATGATATCCACATGTTGCTTATTTTTGGGGCACAAGTGAAGATGTTCTTGTTTATTCTAGACATTAAGGATGTGACTTTCGAAAGAAATAGGAAACAAGCTAATTGTGGGACTAGATTTTTGAAGTGTTATTTGAACTTGGAGGTGTACCAAAATATTGAGTGGATGGAGGAATTTGTGAATTTCTTAAAAACTAAATTGCAAATAGAGATGTTTGAAGGGTGGTCAATGTTGAAAATGGAGGTAATTATGTAGCTTAATATTTTGTAAAATAATGAGATTGTTGATCTAATTAAGTGTTCTTTGTTACAGATACTTTGTGGATGATTATCTGTTTAGATTCATTTTACCATTTGTAGAAGTAGATAGAAGGTTGTAGAAGAATAAGATCAAAAGATAGAAGTTGCATAACATATACTATGGAGAAACCCTTTTGGAAAAAACTCCACTAAGAATCAATAGTGCTTGTATTATTTAATCTCAGAATAAGATTACACTAATTATTTATCAATCCTTGCTTGATATGCTTCTTTTTCCTTCAACAATTCTTCTTCACAGCTTGCAATAAAATCTGATAAAACTCTCTTCAACTTGTTGCAATTAATAGACAATAATGAGCCTTGTAAACTCCAAAGAGTTTACAATTACAAAGCACAAATCTTATCTCACAAAACCTATGCCTATTCTTTGCAAGTAGAGTTCTCTTGTGAAAAAAATTGTCAAACCAAGTCCTTCATCAATTTGGGAGTCCAAAACTGAAGTCATAACTCAACGTTGATTCCAAAGATATCTTGTAAGCTTCTCTTCAAAGTTTGTGCCCAAGAATGGGCCCACTTAACTCAGCCTTATAAAATATCTTATCATGCAAAAGTGTTAACTCCAAGATGTCAACTTGGGCGTCCAAGGTGGGTCCAAGTCAATCTCTCTAATCCAAAACATATCTCTTCAATTGCACTACGACGCTTATCGACCAACCCCGAATTCTTAATTGAATGTATCACCGCATTATCTCATGAAATGGCATCATTAGTCGTACTCACACCCAAGCCTAACCAAGATTCAACCTAAACTAATTCACATGCAACCTAAGAGAATTGAACCAGAATCAATTGGAATTGATAATTAACCTGAAACAAAACGTAATTGAATTAAACCTGAATCAAACCCTATAGGCAAAACATCAATCCCAACCTTCGTAGAGACAGCCACATGTATATCTAAGTGCTGGCCCTTTTCTCTCAAACAAGCATCCTAACTCAAGGTGGGTTCCACCTCCACATGTGGGTGCCGCCCCATGTGCTCCCATTATTTTGTAAACTCCTTTCGGATGCCCTTCATTTATAATTAATTATAAATAACACTTATTCACTTTGATTTGAATTTAATTTCTGAATCCCATGTTATGTGTTCACCTTCCAAGGACTTAGGAGATAGCGCTTTGAAATAACAATGTTTAGATTGTAACACTAAATGGGAATCATATTTCCAACATTTCTCCTCCCACCCTTGACACATTGGCTCTAAAATTAAGGAATCATTATTTTCTATAAATCAAGTGTTAGACTCATTAAGGTAGCAAATGCCTCCTACCAGCAGAACTACTCTAGGAACCCAAGTTTCATAAGATAATTTGCAACATTAATCAGTGTCAACTTTCTCAATCAATATGGTTCTAATTTCTCAAACATTTTCTCACACAAAGTAGTGATAATGCTAAACATTAAATGATTTTAGTGCCATAATATGTGGATTTTTTCTAAAACAAATAACACTCACCATCACATTCGTGTTCAATTTCCCAGTAATTAAAACAAATACCTTCCCAAGTCTTTGTAACTAAACTCACTTTTAGAGGAAAATGTGAAAACCCACGGCTCTTCTTCTTTCTATGGTGGAAAAAGAAACGTGCGGGGCTGCCTCTTACTCATCCAACTATTCACAAATCCAAACAAAGTAAACACATAGCCACTTGTCGACCTCCGACTGTCTAGGTCTCCTACCCAATCTGAATCAACAAAACCCTATATGTCCAATGATCTATGCATAATATCAGTGTCATTAGCACCATGATAAACCAAATAGTAATTAGAAGTACCTTGTAAATATCTAAACACCCTCTTAACATAAGTCCAATGTTCTTTACCAAGGTTAGACATACACGTACTTAAAACTCCCACTGCTTGGCTATATTTGGTCTCATATAGACCATTGCATACATTAAACTACCAATTACACTAGCATATGGAATTTTAGACATTTCCTCATAATCAAAATCAAATTTAGGACTCATGTCTAAACTTAACTTTGTGCCAACTGGTAAAGGAATTTTAATTGGTTTACTCTCCTGCATGTTAAACTGTTTCAAAATAGTATCAACATAATTGCTCTGACTTAAGCAAAGCTTTTTGTTACCTCTATCTTTGCTGATCTCCATACCAAGGATATATTTTTCAGCCCCTAGATCTTTCATCTCAAATGTGCTTGAGAGTTGTGCTTTCAATTCTTTGCTCATTACCTTGCTGTTACCATTAAACAACATGTCATCAACATACAAGATAATAATTAAAAGTTGATCATCCGTAACTTTTATGTAAACACAATGATTCTCACCATAACATTATAACCACTTCGCGGCAAAAGAATCAAACTTTTGGTACCACATTCTTGGTGACTGTTTCAATCCATATAAATATCTCTTTAACCTGCAAACCAATTCTTCTTTTCCTTTTACAAGAAAACCATCAGGTTGCTTCATATAAATCTCTTGATCAAGATTCCCATGCAAAAAATAAGTTTTCACATCCATTTGCTCCATCTCAAAATCATAAGCAACAACAATAGATAAAAAGAATCTAATAGAAGTTAATTTAGCAACATGAGAGGAGATTTCATTAAAGTCAACTTCCCCCTCTCTAGGAGTAGCCATTGGCTACTAATCTAGCCTTGTACCTTTTGAGATTACCATCTACTCCAATTTTATTTTTAAAGATCCATTTACAACCAATGGCCTTTCTTCCTTTGGGAAAACTCTCAAGATCCCATGTGCCACAAGTTTCTAAGGATTCTATTTCCTCATGCATAGCTTGGCACTAAAGCTTGTTCTCATCTGAAGACAAAGCTTCCCTGTAAGAACTGGGTTCATCATTAGTATTCATCAAAGCAAATATACAATGAAAATTAGGTGGGCTATACCTATCAATGAGATTCCATTGTCTTGTGGATCTTCTCAAAGGGGTTTTTACTTGTTCCTTAATATGCTCATCATGAGCAACTATCTCAAAAGAACTCTACAAACTCTCCTCATCCAATCCATCCAATTATTCTTCAACATGTGCATCTTCATGCTTCTTATATTTATCTCTAAAATGCATTGTTCGAGAAGCATCCCTTCTCCCTTTATTGTTCTTCTCTGAGTAAGCGGAATTTCTTGTAATCATATTCATCTTAGATAGTGAATTTTTTGAGTTATGATTCCAAAGTTTGTAACCTTTTTTTATGATGCCACCATGAACCCCAAGTGAATATGGCTTTTCGTGCTTCTTTTATCCAACCTGACGGTTCATTGAAGGAACACGGGGTTCCAATGGAGTCCCACACCAGCATCCCTTTAAATGCACAATACGATTCTACCTCAACCAGATTTATATGGAAAGCCATCCCTTCTGGCTAGACATGAAATAGATTCATTTGATTAAATGAATAAGAGAAATTTTATGGCTCTGTCCAAAAGATCATCTGAAGTGAAGAATCACTACCTTCTTACTGAGTACCTAAGCTCTTCATTTATGTCTCATTCCTGCCTCACCTTGTTGAGTGTGTATGGAAGAAGCTTTCTGGTTCTACTGGGTCCCCTGGAGGCTTAATAATCATCAGCTCCTAGAACAATATTCACCAACATTATTTCTGATCTCAACACCTCTATCAGATGATTGATTGTTTTCAACCACAAAGTTTCTAAATTCCCAAACTTACAAACAATATCAGATTGTTATATAAAATAGATCCAAGTGCACCCTGGAGACATCATCACAATGTGACATAATATCTAGATTTTCCAATAGAGTCAATATCCGTATTCATTAAGACCAATGAATAATCTTTTAATAATCTTTTAGCTTTATTTGTTCCACTAGGAAATGAAGATCTAGATTGATTTCCAAACACACAATGCTCACAAAAATCATTTTTTCCAATATTATAATCAAGAATATCGTCAACCAATTTCTTATTAAGAATGGTCCTAAGACCTTTTTCACCAATGTGGCCCAATCTAAGGTGCCACAACATACATGTATTTTCAGCTTTAGTTACATTGGCTAAATTATTTACATTGGAGGTATTCAGCTTAAACAAAGTATCAATCTGAGATCCTTTAGAAACCACCATATTCCCTTTCACCAATCTACAACCACCTTTGTCAAATGTCACATGCATTCCAAAATAATTGAAGTTAGAGATAGAAAGTAGATTTCTAGCAAGTCCTAGAATATGTAAAACATCATTAAGGGTCTTAACCCTACCATCACTAAAACACAACTTTACCTCTCCTTTGCCAACAACCTTTGTTGTGCTATTATCTCCAAAGAATACATTCCCATCATAATGCAAAGATAAATTTAGCAGAACCACCCTTGTTAGGATATATGATAGGAGCGCAAATCTAAATTCCACAAGCCAAGAGTTGGTCAACAATAGTGTTAAAAGAAATGATATCGCATCATTATCATTATCCCGTGATTTTCTCAGAGAAGAATTCAAAACTCTTTTTCTTTTCTCTTACAATCCCTTCTTTATATGTCTGTGTTTTCCATAATTCCCAACACTTTTACCTTACTCTGCAATTGTTTTAGGACCGCCCCGGACCTTGGGCACCTTTCTTGCCTTCCCTGGTATCTGCCTTCCAGTCACCCCACAAACAAGGCATCTTGGGAGCCAGTTTTAGACTTCCTCCTCATCTCCTCTAATAGGAGAGTAGGAATTATATTGTCTATCTTTGGATCTGCACCACTACTACTGATAGCAACAATTAGATTTTCCCAAGACTCTGGTAAAGAACAAAGTAACAAAATGCATTTATCTTCATCTTCTAACTTTACATCAACTGATGCTAACTAACTTATAATAAAATTAAAAGCATTTAAATGATTTGCAACAAAATCACCATCTTTCATTTTTAAAGAATACAATTGTCTTTTCAGATACAACTTATTAGTAAGATTTTTCATTTGATAGATATCACCCATTCTATTCCATAGTTTATATGTAGTAGTTTCATCTAAAACATTCAAGAGAACAACATCAACAAGACATAATCTTATGGTTCCTCTTGCCTTCTTATCAATCTTCGCCCAATCCTCATTTGACATTGTTGTAGGTGACTTTTCTAATTATTAATAGCTAACCACTTATCTCTCTCTTCAAGGAGATCCTCCATTTTTAGTTTCCACATTTCATAATTAGATCCATTGAATCTTTCAATATCTAAACAAGAATTAGAACTCATTGTAACAAAATTATTTTCCAAAATCAGAAATAACAAAATAGTAAAAGCTCCCACTACAGCCAAAAACCCTTCAAACTTTTAAGAGAATGGCATCCCAAACTCTACCCAACCTTGATCTAATACCAAATGTTGAAAATGGAGGTAATTATGTAGCCTAATACTTTGTAAAACTATGAGATTGCTGATCTAATTAAGTATTCTTTGTTATAGGTTCTTTGTGGATGATTATCTATTTAGATTCATTTTACCATTTGTAGAAGTAGACATAAGGTTGTAGAAGAATAAGATTAGAAGATAGAAGTTACACAACATATACTGTGGAAAAATCCTTTCGGGAAAAAAATCCACCAAGAATCAATAGTGCTTGTATTATTTAATCTCATAGTAACATTACAATAATTCTTTATCAATCCTTGCTTGAGAAACTTCTTTTGCCTTCAACAATTCTTCTTCACAACTTGCACTAAAATCTAATAAAACTCTCTTCAACTTGCTACAATTAATAGACAATAATGAGCCTCGAAAACTCCAAAGAGTTTACAATTACAAAGCAGAAAGCTTATCTCACAAAACCTATGCCTATTCTTTGCAAGTAGAGTTCTCCCATGAAAAACAATGTCAAACCAAGTCCATCAATTTGGGTGTCCAAGACTGAAGTAATAACTCAACGTTGATTCCAAAAATATCTTGTAAGATTATCCTCAAAGTTGGCACCCAAGAATGGGCCCACTTAACTTAGTCTTATAAAATATCTTATCATGCAAAAGTGTTAACTCCAAGATGTGAACTTGGGCACCCAAGGTGGGTCCAAGTCAATCTTTGGTAACTGAAACATATCTCTCCATCAATTCATGTAAACATGATGCATGATTGGACCACATCCCCACTTAATTGGAAGGTATCACCTATTATATGTCATACAAAATCGTCATTAGTCATGCATCAACCAAGTCAGCATTCAACCAAACTAACCATACATGCAACCAAGATATACTGGAACCATAACCGAATCGGAATCGGAATCGAATTGAAACGTTCAAACCGAACTGAATTGAAACCGAATCTAAACCAACTGGAATTGAACCGATATTACATCAATCAATTGGAATTCGATAATGAATCAACTAAACTAAATTGAATTGAATCGAATGAATTGAATTAGAATCAATTAAATTGAATTGAATTGAACCTAATTGAAATCATATGCATGTAAACATCAACTCTAACTTCTAGATTCTTCAATGCATTTCATTGAAGAGTTATTCCTTTCTCCAAATAATAATCCTAACTCAAGCAGCAGTTCCACCCTCCATGTAAGCTCCATGTGCTCCTCCTATTATTTAGAACTCTTCGAATGCCCTCAATAATGTCTCTTATCATTTAGAATTAATTACAAATGTAGGGAAATTTATATTCATTTCATCTGACCTCTATCTCTTTTCTAACTCTAGTGTTGGGCACACTCTTCCAACTGAATTTATGGATACATGGTAATGTTATAGGATTGCAATTAAATGGCATCCTATTTCCAGCAGTCAAAGGTAGCCAAAATTTTTGTGCAAAGGAGGAAATAATGGTGTTTACAACATTCAACGGTTGGAGTTGGAAAAATACATTACCATATTTCGATGATGATCAATTTTTAGAGAGTAGCAAAAAAATTGATGTGCCTGAATTATAATATTTTTGAATCAAATTGCAATCTAGGGAACAAAAAGGGCTGGAAATATCATCTATTGAATGTAAAATCTTAGACCTTACATGGTCGATGATTATAGGGGACTTTTTGTTGGTAATCTCTGTTGCAAAATTAATGGCTCTACCATGATAATGGTTGGTTTATAATTTTTTGATATGGGAGGGTAAATGCTTTTGGGTTATGGAGGCACCCACATCGATGTAAAACTATTTTGATATTTAATGAAATAATCACTATCTTATGAATTTTTAAAAAAGGTATTTCAATTTCTGCATATGATTAAAAATAAATGCACAAAATAATTGTATATTTGAAAACACATTGGGTTGTGAGTTATTTCATTGTTCTTGTTGAAAGCTCAAGTGTTGAGAGTTCAAGGAGGATTTACAAGTGAGGGACACACAAAAACAACTAAAGTGAGGTGAGGTGTGACTAACCAATTGGTTTCTTACACTTTTTATTGTTTAAACATAGCTTATGTCACATAGGTTTGATAACACTGAGCGTTTTACAACTTACAATTTCATATACAACATGAATGTAGTGAAAACCTTTTGTTCTTAACAAAGTAAAAATGCAATGAAATTCACCTTCGAAATTTATCACAACTTTCAATTAGGGTAAATATTACATTTAAATTTCTTCATATGTTTCAAAAATAAATGCTTTCTTATAATAGATGATGCATTGATTTTTTGAATGTTACTTGTTATTAATAGTTATAGTCGGTTGAGGTTGCAAACGACGGTGTATTTTGGAATTTTTTTTGAAAAATAAGGTTAGAAAACATACCTACTTTTGAAACCTAGAATTATGATACCAGTCATAAGGTTCTTAAATACTATTTGTTGAACATGCCTGGATAGTTAGAGGTGGGTGAATCAATATCTTCAAAACATAAACCCTTCAACACAATGTAAATTCAAACTTCTAACAAGATCAACAACCCTTAAAAAAATCAAAAAATCTTAATCAAATGATCGACAACAATGAGAGATAAAGAATTGAACACACATGCACAAGATAACACTAGATATATGTGGAAAACCCAAGAAGGAAAAAATCATAGAGAGAAATTTCATAAAATATGAATAAGATTATAGTTTGTTTTAAGCTAGCTCACTACCTAAAGCAACACACTACTCCCTGAAGGACTTGCAAGCGAAGGAACATGTAACCTTAGGGAAAGATACAAGGACTTGTACGCTAAGGTGCACAACCTTAGGGTAAGATATACTATCAACATATACAACAATTATGATTCTCTACATTAATGTAAATATTACTACCTTACTAAAGTAAATACTTATCCAACTAAGCATACCAAGCTCTAAGAGCTTTCTTGAGCTTGCACACCATGTCAAAATATTTTGATAGATGGAAACCATTTAGTTTCTCAATGTAGACCTCTTCCTCTAAATAACCACTCGAGAATGTTGATTTGACATCCATCTAATAGACCTTGAAATTTTTGTGAGAAGCAAAGGCAAGTAACAGTCTGATTGCCTCCATTCTAAATATTAGAGCAAGAGTCTCCTTGAAATCGATACCTAGGTAAGTGTACCAAGCTGTGACACAAAAATGGATCTTAAGATGCCACTTTTTTTTCTAAAATCAACAAAATATGATGTTCATGAGAAAATTAAGATAGTTATGCTCAAAATTTGAAGATGTAGAAATAATAAGAGTTGAAGTGCTTTGAGTCTAGTTTCTAAGTTTTTTTTTTTGAAATTAATGAAGATTAATGGTTTCAAAAAGAGGGAGAGCCAAAACAAGTCCTATTTTTATTAAAAAAATAGCATAGCAGCTGAGGGGCCCCCTTTTTGATTAAACCATTTTTATAATTTCAAAAATTAGAATGGTGAGAAATTAGCTAACACCATGTACTTTATCCCCATTCTTTCAACTAATTTTTTTAATGAATATATAATATTTTATGAAATTTCAAAGTGGATACATCTTGAAAAGCTAAAATTTGAGCGTGCTCCCCCCTAATTTTTTTGAAAATTAATAAAAAATTGATTTTTTCATCACATGAATAATAGAGTCTAGTTTAAAAAAATGTAATTTGTTTCATGATTCGATGAATGAGTAAAAATCTATCCCGAAACTAGCACATGTTGGTTTTTGACAAAAAATGGAGGCAATAACAAGAGAAGTTGTGGATGAAAACCTTAACTTAATCAAAACGTAAAAAAAAGTATATATTAGATAGCTAAGAGAGTGCCTAACATCATCATGGTTTTTTATAAACATGCATTGAAAGACGTGCAAATGTGATAGTTAGCACAACCAAAAATATGTTAAAATTTGGTAAATCTTGAGAAAATCATGTCCATAAGCAGCTCATTTGGCGAGTGCCAAATTTGGCGCTCTCCAAATGGCACATCACATTTGGTGCTCACCAAATTTGGCGAGTGCAAAATGTGATGTGCCATTTGGAGAGCACCAATTTGGCGCTTGCCAAATGAGCTACTTTGACCAAAAAAAACTTTGCTTTCTCTTTTCTCCACCACTTTGATAACGCTTAGAGTTCACGAGTTATGATCGTAGATGGATAGTTGAGGTTTTACCTTTCACAACCTCTCTTCCTCCTTCCTTCTTAACCAATATGTACCCATTCTCTCTCAACCCTCTCTAGGTCTCTCC
>VDFB02203341.1:0-12150 GCA_007258455.2 Sequoia sempervirens
GGTGTGAGATATCATCTGATTTATTGCTAGACAGAGGGATTTCTTCATTCAGAAGAAATTACAGAGCTTCACAGAGGTTTACATCTTCAGGTTTTCAGAGAGTTTTTCATCCGGAAGAGTCTTCTACAGTAGGCGCCTATTTTACTTGGATCTGGAGATTCTCACAAGGGCCGTACATTTTTATTCATTGCTGCTGTGTACCAGGTCGTACCTTTTCTGTACCTGGCCGTACTATCATTAAAAGGCGTGTTTTTTGATCTTGGAAGAAACGCCTATCCTTTTGGTTTCCAGTCTTCACCTTTGTGGGCGCTAGGGTACCTGAAATCATTTGAGATTGTCAGACAGGAGGAGAAGAGCGGGTTCATTGCTGCCGTACTAGATCTGATCCATTTACAGCTTGCTGCAATTTCCAGGTTTTCAATAAAAAAATCATTGCCTTTCTATTTGCATGTATCTGGATCTTTATTGTAATCATCTCAGAAGATTAATAGATAGACTGGCATCCTTATTTGCAATAAATTCTGCTATTTCCGGAGTTAAATAATTTTTATAGAATTTATTTTCAATTTCTTGCAAAATCGCATTCTTTCATTATTCAAGCAAAAAACCCAAAAACAGTCAAAAAACCAAAAATACTCAAAACATTCAAAAAAACAGTCAGATTCGGAAACAGGGGGAAACAAGGGTTTCTAATAGCTGGTCAGAGCCAACTCGCCATCCCGAGGGTTTAGCAGCCTTTATGCTCGTAATCGTGTTGGTCTCATTGTATTACATTACACGCAGACGAAGCTCGATTGACGTGCAACAGAGTTCGATCCGCAGCCTAAACATATCGACGTAATGATGTTCCTAGAAAATGATATCTCAAAACCCTAGAGATCGTGATCTACGCGGAGGTTTTACGCGCACCGTGAGACTTCACGGTGCCGGTGTCAACGGCAGCTTCCAATGATGTATTAATACAAAGAGGCCGGGATGAGCACTTCGGGGAGGTTGGGTACCTCGGGAGGAGACACCACCACATCGTGACAACGAGAGGAGTAGAAGCAGATTCATAATTCTAGGGACAGCCTCACTGACAACGTATAGCCCACTAGGCCTACTTTGTGAGAGAGAGTGGTTCTGGCGAGTCTATCAAGGGTGAGGGAGTGTGAGGAGTTGTTACCGATACACTTATGGCGTTGAACGCAGGAGGGAGTTGGTACCACTGGAGGTCAGAGAGAGGATTTCTTTTGACCGATTTGTTACACAGAGGCGAGAGCACCACAGAGGTCGACAGGATTGGAGACCTAGATACCAGAATCATGACCTGAAACATGCTACGAATAGGCTCAATTTAGCGATGTTCGATGGTAATGGTAAAGTGACTGTAGAAACCCTAGTTTCCCCCAAATCCCCCAAATCTCCGTTTCTGACTGTTTTTAGGTTTTTCTGATGGTTTTTGGTTTTTTTGCAAATTTTTGAGTTTTTATGCAATAAATGAACAGTACGGCTTTTCTAGAAATTGATATTAAATTCAATAAAAATGCTAGATCTTCAATAAGCATAGAAAATACAGTGTAGAATGAAGGCGTGGCTTTTATTGATCAACTGGCAACAATACAATAAGTTCTGGAAGCATGCATGAAAGAATAACAATTTTTATTATGTAAAAACCTGGTAATCAGCTTGCTGGTGATGTACTACAGATGGTACGGCTGCTGCAATATATTGCTTTCTCCTCTCAGATACAGTCTCTAATGGCTCCCAGTGTCCAAGCGCCCACACAGGATAAAGCTGGCAACTCTGGAGACAGGCGTTTTTCTTCCAGAACAAACACGCCTTTCTGAAGAAGTACGGCCCAGGTACAGTGAAGGTACGGACAGCTGACAGCAGCAAATAAGTTTGTACGGCCTCCCTCTTGAAGTCTCTGAATGATAAGAATAGGTGCGCCCAGGTATTAAGATGCCTTTTGGATGAAAGAAATGTGCTGAAGCTCTGTAGATGAATTATTCTGAAGATCAATGATTTCCTCTGTGTGAGAAAACCTCTGCTGGGAATAGATCAAGTGATATTTCACACTCTCTGAATTGCTTTCCGCTGGAGATGGCTCGTTCCCCAAGGAAGTCGAGTTCAAACCCTAAAGTCTGTGCTCAGATCAATTTGATCAGTTCTCAAAATCCAATAATCACATAATGGCTCAAAACCCAAGGCAAAATCCTCTTAAGGCTGAAAAGTGCGATTTCCTCAAGAATAGGGTTTTGATAAAATATTCACATTTTAATATTTTAATATCTCCATAGTTCACAGCTGAATATTTTAATATAATTTAAATGTGAAACTGGCCCCCTTAAATGATGGCGCACCCCTCAAGGCAATCACTTAAGTTATAATTTTAAATTATAACTTTATATTATAAACATTAAATAATTAATATTTAATCAATATAATTAAATATTAATATCTTCCTAAATAAATCATCAGATTCTTGTCCCATTACGTCTTGTGAAAGCCAGACGCTTCTGGAAGTGATTGGGATCTGTAAGAGAAATATCTTGCTAAAATAGCGAAGTCCCCTGCTTACTTGCCGAGCTGCTAAAATAGCAATTCTACGCAAAAAATACTCCGTCGAGGCGAACGAAAGACCGATCAATCCACTGCTAAGCTGAAGCTGAGCCAAGCTCCGAGTGACCCTCTATCAATCAATCAGCCTCTGAGGGAGTGCGTGTGATAGGCCAATCTGTCCTCGAGGAGAGATATCAGCGAGAAGGGGACATAGCTGATGGCAGCTTCGAGGCATGGATTAGTAAGCTAGACACATTTCTCACATTGCGCCCGATGGCTGAGAAAGATGCTATCAGATATGCGACACTGCATCTTGAGGGAGTGGCTTACGACTGGTGGCACCACGGTATGGTGACGCTACAGCATGACAGGATCACATCATATCAGGAGTTTGTGGACAGGTTGGTGGAGCGGTTTGATAGGAAGGATCTAGAATCCTACTTCAGAGACTTGGCTCAGTGGAGACAGAGTGGTAGTTTGGAGTCGTATATTGGTGACTTTCAGAAGTTATCAGTTATGGTTCCGAATATCTCAGAGAGACGCCTTGTGGTACTCTTCATGGAGGGTTTGACAGAGCCATTGAGAGGTTGGATCAAAGCCTTTGATCCTCCTTCGTTACAAGAAGCGATGAAGAAGGCACGGAGTATGGAGTTGGCAGCACCTTCTAGTAGATTCAACTCCAGAGGTTCTTCATCTTTCAGGGACAATAAGGGCTTTAACAGAAACAGAGAGAAGTCTGATTTTAACAAAGAGAAATCAGATTTCAAGAATGATTCAAAACGTAAATCAGCAGCACCGCCTTTGGATCGAGAGGCCCTTAACGATCTACGCAGGAAGAAGCTTTGCTTCTACTGCAAAGGTCCCTATGACGCCAATCACGATTGTCCTTTGAGGCCTAAGGGCAGAGCCGTCAGTGATGAGTATGAGGACCGAATCGGAGAATTAGAGACAGCGGAAAGTTAGAAGTCAGACGAGGAGGCTTGGAGGCTAAAGGCGGGGAGATAAGAGTGGGAGCTTGGGATACGGGAGACAACATCTAGCATTCAGCGGAGAGGGATCATTTGGGATGCATTGGAGTGTTGGCGAGGCGGTCATTACCTTCTTGTCTGAGGGCACACACAATTTCATAGATGCTAGATTCGTTGAGAAGCGAGGACTCATCTGCCGAGGGAGTCCAGTGTGAGGAGTTAAGGTGTGACGGATGCACTGAGGTGTGGAAAGGCATGATTAAGGATCTCCCGCTGGCTTGAACAATTGCAGGTTCAAGGCTGTGATTACTCGTAGTCAACATGGGAGACATTGATTTGGTCTTGGAAGTGAAGTGGTTTCATTCACTTGAGGAAGTCACTCTTCGTCTCAGGACATGGAGATCCGTTTGATGTTGTGAGGAAGACACACATCCTAAAACAGTGGTCGGGACAACAACATCAAAACAATTTCTTTTTAAAGTCCGGATGGAAGGCTCATGCGTCACGACATGGTGAGAATGAGCTGCCGAGTGCACATTGGCACCACCTATACAAGAGGACAGCAAAGATTGAATCTCATCCGACATACAGCGATTGAGAATCAAGCATGATAAGGTGTTAGGTGAAGTATTCACTAGGAGACCTCAGGAGGCCGGGGCATTGAGCACATCATAGAGCTTCGAGGAGGCGCTAAGCGTTATGATAACTTCTTACAGGCATCCTAAGAGGTTGAAGGATGAGATAGAAAAGACAATAAAGGAGTTACTTGCTATGGGTCACATTCGACCTAGCAAATCACCATTCGCTTCTTCGGTTGTTTTGGTAAAGAAGAAGGATGGAACATTACGCATGTGCATTGACTACAGAGTCCTGAATAAGAGGACGATCAAAAATAGGTATCCGATACCTTGTATAGACGAGCTTATTGATGAGCTCCATGGTGCATGTTACTTCACTAAAATAGACTTACGGTCGGGGTATCATCAGATCAGGGTTCGTGAGCAGGACATTGAGAAGACTGCCTTCCGATGTCATTGTGGGCTCTTCGAGTTTATAGTGATGCCATTTGGGCTCACTAATGCGCCAGCTACATTTCAGTCTACGATGAACAGGGTTTTTCATTCTCAGCTGAGGAGATTCGTATTGGTCTTCTTCGATGATATCCTTATTTATAGCAGGACTTGGCAGGAGCATTTGGCTCACTTGGAGACCGTGTTGAGTATTTTGGAGAGGGAGTCCTTGTACGCCAAGGAATCCAAATGTGACTTGGGAATGACCGAATTGTTATATTTAGGTCATATCATCAGTGCAGGAGGAGTGCGGATGGATCCTGAAAAGATCCGAGCTATTATTGACTGGCCTACACCGGCAAACCTGACACAGTTGAGAGGGTTTCTAGGTTTGTGTGGGTTCTATCGCAGATTTGTGAATGGTTATTCACGACATGCAGCCCCTATGATAGATTTACTGAAGAAGGGTGCATTGATTTGGACTCTTGAGGCACAGGAATGTTTTGAGAGATTTAAGGAGTTGATGACTACATGCCCTGTTTTAGCACTACCAGAATTTACGAAGCCTTTTGAGCTTCAGTGCGATGCATCAGGTGAGGGCATTGGTGCGGTGCTTATGCAGGACAAGCACCCGATTGTGTATGAGAGCCATAAGCTCAGAGGGCCAGAGAGACTTTATAGCATATATGATAAGGAGATGCTCGCTATCATGCATGCCTTAGCAAAATTCAGGCAGTATCTTGTTGGCAGCAAATTTTGTATCAAAATTGACCATAACAGTTTGAGACACTTCTTAGGGCAGCGAGACCTCAATGACCGTCAGCAGAAGTGGGTCAGTAAATTGCAGGCCTATGACTTTGATATTTCGTATATCAAAGGCACACAGAACGTAGTAGCTGATGCTCTTTCACGCAGGTCACATTTGAGCTCTATGGTTCATATTACGGGGGATTGGAGGCATATGATTGTGGCAGAGTATGCCAAGGATACTTGGGCTTCCAGCATTGTTGAGGGATCAACGATTGATACCAGGTACATGCTTGTGAATGATTTGATCATTTACAAGAACAGGATATATTTGATCCCAGGTTCAGAGGTGAGGAACATTGTCATGCGAGCCTTTCATGATGTGCCTACAGCAGGACATCCCGGGTACTTCAAGACCTACAGACAGATTCGGGAGAGATTCACATGGAAAGGACTTAAGGCAAATGTTCTTCAATACGTGCGTGAGTGCCCTGTTTGTCAGTAGAACAAGTAGGAGAACACGTACCTTGCAGGATTATTGCAGCCACTTCTGATTCCTGACAGGAAGTGGGAATGCCTGCGATGGACTTTTATGTAGACTACCTGGAAGGACAACAGTTGACTTTGTTGTAGTGCAAACTTGAGGATTAACAGACAATTGACATGAAAAAAGAGGTGTAAAATCAGAGTTTCATAGGGTTACCAACAGAATTTCATTGTTTCTTTTGACACCACGATAAAAGGAACTTTCTTATCCGAGACATCTCTAATCTGATCCCAATACCACTTCTGCTCTTGTAAGATATTGATTACCTCTCATAGGACTGTCAAAATTCAATATTAGGTATCCAGAGATAGGGCAAGACCATACGCTCTTTTTTTGAATATCAATTTTATCCATTACCCCATCAACAGGGATAAAGTGAAGTTTATATTATATACACTATAAAATGAATATTGTTTTGGAAGGGTTTCAATAGATTGAACATTTACCCCAAATAAGGTAGTGCATAGGAATATCTGCAATACTAAAAGTATATCAAATTCTATCTCAATGATATAAAGAGAATAAAAGTGCTCCTCATATCAGAAGGATCATAATTACCATCATATTTAAATTCTTAATTGGGTTAGGATATAGGTGAGGAGGCTTATGGATTCCTTCTTTATCTATCATCAATTTTTAGTCTTGCACATTGTGAGGAAAACCAATAGGAACAGCAGGGTACTTGTATTCCTTGCAATAATATGTTTAAGAAGTTAAAAGTTGCAAGATCTCTATTAGATTTTCCTTCCATATATTCTTATGGATTTATCTGTAGATGTTGATGTTCAGTTTCTATCTAAGTAGAATATTTAGTCCATGTGTACTTAAGTGGTAGTATTAGGTTTATTTTGTACTTCAGTCTAACAGTCACTTGTCACTGACAAATATTAAACTTAATGATTCAAGTTGGAGTGTTTATATCTGACTCATTATAGCTGTTAAAACATTTAGGAAATCTGTACAAGTTCATCATTCTTGGTGTTTCAGACAATTCAATGTGAACAATGAGCAATCTCAGAATCTTCAGATACAACAACTTGGTTTGAAGGCTAGCAATTGGTCAGGAGACTCATCTAAACCTTTGTGCCTTGCTTCCGGAAGTCTTTTTTAAGCTAATTTTTACAGATGCCAGACTGTATTGTGAGTTGCAGAGCAGGTAGGCTTGCTGCTTTGTCTTTTGTATATTTATGAGGCTGGTGGATGGCACAGGTAACTGTTGTTCTGGGAAAATGACCCCCAAGCAATGTTCACCTTGCACAGACTTCCACTGATTCCAGATGTTTACTAATCTTTGATTATTTTACGGTATTTATTCTCTTTATATTCTTATATACTGCATGTAAAATTCATGTAGGTGGTATGAAAAGCATGCTGGGCATGATGATTAGCCATGGAAGCCTAGTCCTAAAATATAGCCAATAATTCTGGAGTAAATCTTCCATGTCAGCTTCAAATCAAGTTTGGTTTGAATATAGTTCAACATTTCTTCCTGGCTATTGAACTGGCTGCATACTTACGACAGTGATTTGTTCAACCGATGTTTTCATTTGTAGTTATGTGTCTCATTAGAAATTAATGTCATTTAGTCATTTGTTTATTCATTCATCTTTCTTTAGATCTTGTTACAGGAGATCCCATTTGTGTAATTCATTTTGTGACAGATCTCAGATGCACCTTACAACATTGAGAGATGGATTTTCTGATTTTTCATTACTAGAACGTTGAAAGAAAATTCCACAATATTTAGTGTGAAAATTTCTGTCTTTGATAATTATGTTAAATAGTAGCTTTTCTGTCTACGGTTCTCATTACTGGAGGACTCAGTTAAATTTCATTTACTGACAGATTCATTTCAGAATGTTGAGAGCTCCATGATTGTCAGATTCTACAGTACAAAAATATTCAAAAGTAACTTTCACAATATTTAGCTTGAAATCTTCTGTCATTGACAATTTCTTCCACATAGTACCTTTCCTTTCAGACTCTAAAAATGATATTTTTGTTTTACAAAATATTTTATATCACATGTATTGAGTTTCTATCTCACCAATTTTGTTCTTTTCTCAGAACTCAAACTCTTTCATTAAAGCAGATGATAAATGGATTCCTAAAGCTGCGAATATCTCTAGTGAGGATTCACATTTTCCTGGAGGATCTCAAGTTTGTGGAGTTATTGATCTCTTCGGCGACTTATGGGGGGAAGGAGGTGCGTCATGGGAAACAGGTGTGGAAACAGATTTGGCTTTGCATGTGGGTTCTACCAAGGGTAGGACATTCTCGGAAGGACTTACCAAAAGAATTGAGAGGGACACTAGAAATAATGGTCTTAGCTTGATGTATCCCAATCCCCTGAAAAATACAACTATAGCAGTGGTTCAGAAGGGAACAATACCAGCTTTGCAGGGTAGAAATCTTAATAATATTATGACAAATGCAACTGGGAGATTGGAGGCTGTTCAAGAAGAGACTGATAGTGACATCGAGGTTCTCCCAACTAAATCTTCCAATACAACATCTATGTCAGAAATTCTGCAGAAAGTTCTAAGTAGCTTCATTCGTGTGGGCAGAGCAATGAAGGCAAGAATACTTAGCAGTTCTACTTTATTGAATTTGTACAATTTATAATTTTTGCATGCTGATGTTTCAAACCATCCACATTGTTAATCACCTCTTTTGAGCAAAGAGACACTTTTTCATAGCATAATACATCAACTAGGAGCTGCAATGTTTATCTCTCATGTTCCACCATTTAGTATTTTGATTAATAAGACGTCTATTTAATGCTTTCATTTTGGTCATTTCATGGGAATTTATTTCTCAGTTTTAGTTAAATCAACGTATTTACCCCAGAGCATGCACATATGATATCAACAATTTTAATAAATTTATTGTGATGAATTCCATATTTCTTGTTCTGAGGATATTAGTATTAGGCTGATAGCTAGCTTTCTAATCCTGCAGAAAATGAATGCTCAATATCATCCCTTTTTTCTAGCATAATAATTTGTAAGTTATACTTTCTTTCCACATCCCTTTCAGAAAAAAATGTATAGAGAAAAGAATTAATTCATGTTTCAGGCCATTCTGTGATCCATCTTCAGGATGAGTATTGTAAACTGAAGCTACTTACATAGATAACTTCAGAAGTACATGCAAAGCCATATTCAATTCTACCTTTGGAAGCCTACAAAATAACAAGCATGTGAAAGATTGCATTAATTTCATAACATATCCTTCTTTAAGATGTTAAAAAACAAATTTAATATTGTACAAACAATAAGTTAAAAACTTAATGCATTTATACAATTTTTTACATGGGCTTCGGTAATAGTCTAATCTTGTAGGTAACAGGTTTCTAAGAGTCACTAAATTCCAAGCCTTCATCCTTGTTTAGATTCTTTGGATGCTTTCTAACTGCAATAGCTTTTCAGATCCTCTCTATTAATTGATTGTCCTTACTGAAAACTTTTGTTTCGTCTACACAAATTTCATGCATCCTTTCAAGTGAGTTTTCGATGGTCAACTAAGATTTTAATATGGTTCAATGTTAACAAATTCATGTTACAATTACCCTTCCTATTTCATTTATTTATGGGTGACAATAGGAGCACTGAGTATGATAAGCCCCATTCTTGGACCTAGGATCAAGTGGTTGTTTTCAGTATCTTACCTTTTTTTGAGGTAGAAAGATTAGTTAATGTTGTTTCTAAAAATATATTTGCTAATTTATTGGAAAATCTTGTATTATAAGGTAGAAATGTGTTAAAATGACTAGTAGTAATAACCATCTCTTTGGTGGTGATGAAGGCCTTCTTTGTGTTTTTCTTCAGTCCCAAGCTCCCAGCTTAGCTTTCTATGCATGTATCTCAGAACAAAATTTATGACAGGATGTAAATATTGTCATCAGACATATTTGATGTCACATTAGAGAAGTTCAACTTATGGGAGCATACACTTACCATTCTTAAAAAGTGTATATATCCGAACCCCAACCCTAGAGTTATCCCCCTAAACCCTCCCCCAATGGACTTGAGGTCACAAGGGCATCCTTTGCCCAAGGACTGCCTACATACCTGCTTCCAAATGGGATTGAAGTCACATGTAGTTCTCCTCACAAGGTTTCTCTCAAAGAACATACACTTGGAATTCCTACATAGAAAAGCCTTGGTCCAATTAATATTAAGGGTAATACAATTTTCAACCTAAGGAAGTTAATTAAACCTTAGCAAACTAATGTTAATTCTACCTGCCAAAACACCAAGGTCCTATACACCTTAAGATTCTCGTATGTGGGAGAATATGTGTTGGTTAGGTTTTGTGAAGAATAATGTTATCCACAATATATCCCTCCAAACATGGAGATCTAAACATACCTAGATACTAGTTTCCATGCAATCTAGACTCAATCTAAGAATAGAATATCAATAAAGAGTGTATGTCCCTATCAAGTAGTATTGAAAATATCATTACCATGCATCAATTGTGCAAAAATTGACCTAGGTCCAAGTGAGGTCCCACTACAATATGGTTCTATAAAATCAAGTATCATTTTTGAATAGAACTTCCTCCTGGGTGGAACCCAACATGCATTAACAAGGCCACATAGAATTATCTGAGGCCTCAAAGGCTTACAACAATACTTATAAACCTGCCTTACACATAATCAATACCTATGCCATATTGAAGATAGTGGAACTTGTGTATCTGTTAAATCATCATATGAAGATATACACCTAATGATTTAAGGAATAGTAATATTCTTAACCTTCTAATTTAATTTTCCTTAAGGCGTGACCCAATATTTTCATAATAGTCTAGTTCAATTGATAGAAATTATTTGTGCTTGGCATTTATATAAAATATAAACTTATTAGTCAACAATAAGGTATCAAGAGATGTGGCATAGTATGATTACATAGGGTTTATCTCTTAACTCAATCTCAACAACATGGTCAAATTAACAGTAGTTGCCTTTCATTCAATACACACTCATGTTGTGGTTCATTATAGCTATAATATTCTTCTTTCATTTACATGATAATTTCAATATCAAGGTTCTCATATTTAGGACGTTAATAGACATATACCATTATAGAATTATATAGCATGCCATATATTGCATTAAGCAAGGAGGATGAAATGACATCAAAGGAACTTATTAGTCATTAAGAATGCTTTGTTTATGGATTTAACTGCATAAATCTTATTTGCATCAACGTTTCGGATCACACTCCGTGATCCATCATTAGGATGAAGAGAGTTGAGAGAAAGAAATGGTAGATTATAGACCAAGCTAGGATAAAAAGAGATAGGAGAAGAGAAGAAAAGGAGAAGAGGTACAAGATTCAAGAAGGGAGGTGGCACAAGATTCAAGCAAGAAATGGAGGACAAGAAGCGAAAACAAAAATATTAGAGGAAAAGAATACCAAAAAGAAGAAAGATAAACAAAGGAAGACAAATAAACTAAAAACAACACTAAAAATAAAACCACAAAACAAAGCATTCTTAATCATTATGGATTGTGGAAATCTAATGTCTTTAACTTATTAGTCATTACACCTATTGCCACTACAATAGATTTTCCCAATGGTCACATAGTTACATGGTTCTTGATATCTTCTCAATATAACTCTACCTCGAGTGTTTCCAATATTACAAGTATCTAAAACCTCAGAGTTTTAACAAATTAAAATCCACATTGATATTGAGCCTAGGAAAAGATGAGTATTAGTTATTTGGCATTAATATTATTTCTAAAATAATGGCAGTAGAACTCCTAAATATTATTTCACTTAATACCAAGCTTGCTAGGAACTTTTCATGATATGACACCATCTAATTTCAAGATAGAGGTTAAGGTCTTAGCCATGGATTGATAAACATAATGGTTACACAAGCTTCTTATGCCCTACTAACTATAATCTTTTTAGTTGATTCTGACCTAAATATGCTAAGTACTCCATATTACGAGAGATGGTCATCAAGAAAGAGATCATTGAAGTAATACCATGCATGAGTATGGATGTAGATGTTTATAGACAAAAGCAACATCCATATTACTTCCAAAAACAAGAATTTGTAGACACAAACAACATCATACAACCTTTTTGGTAGGGGTATTTTTATATGTACATGTGGATTGGGTTCCATAGATCGAAACCTTTAGGCCATCTTGTCACCTTGACTTGTATGGAATCCATTGATGGGGATAGCAGTTGTGCCATTGAGATAAGTTAATTGGTAATCTATCATCATTATCTTTCTTAGAGCACAACAACAAGTAGACCCAAAATTCTTTTGGGGTATTTCCAAGAGTAGCACTTCTTCCTGCTTG
>VDFB02203342.1:0-12220 GCA_007258455.2 Sequoia sempervirens
GATCATAATCATCTACCTTCAATCAACATTGACTCCTTGAGGCTCGACATCCACCATCGGTGTCCTTCGTTCCAGTTGTGGGTACCACTCTGCTCTGGTGGTACATGGTACATGTTTTGATCTACGAGTCTTTGTATTGGTCTGCGAATTGATAGAGTCTTTGGTAAATGGGTATGAATGGTACTTCAACACTTATTGCTTGTGGTATGTGGATTTCATGGCAGGTTTGATTTAGTCAATGACCCTTTTAAATGGTGTGCAGGTTTTATAATATGTTTTTTGTATATATGTAAACCTTTTGTAAAGCCTAATAACGCTGACCATTACACTATAATAAGTTGGGTGTTTTATAAGCTAGTCATTTTTTATTTTTTGCCTAGTGTGGTGACATGGAGGACCATAGTTTAGCCCCCAGGTGCTAACTTTTTGCTCTGATTTAGCCTCCTAATTTTCCCCCAAAGTACCTAAAATAGGCCTTTTTTTCAATTTTTCATAACTTTTTGCCATGATCCAACCAATAAAGATCTAGAATTAAAAAGTTGACTAACAATTTTATATAGTCTATTTTAAATTGTTTATTTCCAAAATTATTAAAATATTCTTTATCTTTCTTTTTATTGGTTCATGTTGTCAACAGTCATTGCAAAATTATGATTTTTGTTTCAGTATTATGTGTAATGCAATGCATTTAATTCATGAATCAATTCAAACCTATTAATGACTTGAATGACATGAACTTTATTACATACATCATCATATAATTACATTGTTGACTTACAAGTATTATTTTACATATTTTATTTAATGGCCAAGGTAAAGATTTTCAAAACTTATCAAATAAATGTGAAATTGCCTCAATGCATATTTTGTATTTTTTTATAAATTTGGCGGTATTAAATATTACAATAAAATTTATCTATTTATAATAAATATTAAAAAAAAATTATGTATCTACAATTAATATTTCAATAAAATCTATTTTAAAAAATATACATGTAATAATATAATTTAGCAAGGAAAAAATTACATAAATATCACATTATCAAAAGGATAAAAATAAATATATATATGGAATTATTATAATAATATATTTGTATAATTGCATTTTTTAATTTTTGGAACATTAATTAACTATAATAATAACATTATACAACAACAAACAATTATATTACACCCCTACTTCTATTAACTAAATGTTTAAAACAACAAAACACACCCATATGAATTTTATTTTTTATTTATGGAACATTAATCAACTATAATAATAACATTATACAACAACAAACAATCACATTACACCCATATCTGCTTCTATTAACTAAATGTTTAAAACAACAAGTACACCCCACAAGATTTTTTATTTTAATTTTTCAATATTAATCAACTATAATAATGACATTATAAAACAACAAACAATCACATTAAACCCCTAGCTATTTCTATTAACTAGATATTTAAAACAACCAAGCACACCCCACAATGGGCAGAACCTAACACAAATGCGTCTCTTGTTTTATCGGGCTTTTAAAAATTTCAGGCACTTTATATTTGATTGGGCAACATACAATTTATATTTTATTGGGCATTGATATTAAATTTATTGGTGGCATTTTAATTGTGGGGGGCTTTATTAAAAAATTTAGTAGACATATTAAAGTGTGTAGGGTTGTATAAGCCGAGTGCAGACTTTGTCGGTGCCATTTACCACCAACCATGTAAATCTCCTACCATCGGGCTCCATTTCTTTCGCCGACGACTGTCACAACATCCAACCACCGTTCAACCTATCTCATCCACATCAGCATACACTCTTGTCACTGTCTGACCTATTTCCATCCACCGCCTGACCTATTTTCTTTCACCATCGGATCATAATCATCTGCCTTCTATCAACATTGACTCCTTCAGGTTTGGCATCCACCATCGGTGTCCTTCGTTCCAGTTGTGGGTACCACTCTGCTCTGGTGGTACATGGTACATGTTCCGATCTATGAGTCTTTGTATTGGTTTGCGAATTGATAGTCTTTGGTACATGGGTATGAATGGTACTTCAACACTTATTGCTTGTGGTACGGATTTCATGGTAGGTTTGATTTAGTCAATGACCCTTTTAAATGGTGTGTAGGTTTTATAATAAGTTTTTTGTATATATCTAAACCTTTTGTAAAGCCTAATAACGCTGACCATTACACTATAATAAGTTGGGTGTTTTATAAGCTAGCGGTATTTTTTTTTCATTTCTTGCCTAGTGTGGTCACATGAAGGACCATAGTTTAGCCCCTAGGTGCTGATTTTTTGCTCTGATTTAGCCTCCTGATTTTCCCCCAAAGTGCCTAAAATAGGCCTTTTTAAAAAAAATTCATAACTTTTCGCCACGATCCAACCAATAAAGATCTAGAATTAAAAAGTTTACTAACAATTTTATATAGTCTATTTTAAATTGTTTATTTCTAAAATTATTAAAATATTCTTTATCTTTCTTTTTATTGGTTCATGTTGTCAACAGTCATTGCAAAAATTAGGATTTTTTTTTTTTGTTTCTAAATTATGTGCAATGCAATGCATTTAATTCATGAATCCAATTTCAAACCTATTAATGACTTGAATGACATGAGCACTATTACATACATCATCATATAATTACATTGTTGACTTACACGTATTATTTTACATATTTTATTTAATAATTGGTAAGATTTTCAAACTTATTAAATAAATGTGAGTACACTCAATGCATATTTTATATTTTTTTATCAAGTGTGTATTAAATATCACAATAAAATTTATCTATATATAATAAATATCAAAAAAAAAATGTATCTACAATTAATATTTCAATAAAATCTATTTTAAAAAATATACATGTAATAATATAATTTAGCAAGGCAAAAATTACATAAATATCACATTATCAAAAGGATAAAAATAAATATATATATATATGGAATTATTATAATAATATATTTGTATAATTGCATATTTTTTATTTTTGGAACATTAATTAACTATAATAATAACATTATACAACAACAAAAAATTATATTACACCCCCACTCACTTCTATTAACTAAATGTTTAAAAAAACAAAACACACCCATATGAATTTTATTTTTTATTTATGCAACATTATTCAACTATAATAATAACATTATACAACAACAAACTATCACATTACATTTGTATCTGCTTCTATTATCTAAATGTTTAAAACAACAAGTACACCCCACAAGATTTTTTATTTTAACATTTCAATATTAATCAACAATAATAATGACATTATAAAACAAAAAACAATCACATTAAACCCCTAGCTATTTCTATTAAATAGATATTGAAAACAACCAAGCACACCCCACAATGGGCAGAACCTAACGCAAATGTGTCTCTTATTTTATCAGGCTTTTAAAAATTTCAAGCACTTTATATTTGATCGGGCTACATACAATTTATATTTTATTAGGCATTGATATTAAATTTCTTGGTGGCATTTTAATTGTGGGCAGGTTTATTCAAAAAATTGAAAAACATATTAAAGTGTGCAGGGCTGTATAGGCCAACTGTAGACTTTGTCGGCGCCATTTACCACCAACTGTGTAAATCTCCTACCATCGGGCTCCATTTCTTTCACCGACGACTATCACAACATCTAATCACCATCCGACCTGTCTAATCCACATCAGCGTACACTCTTGTCACCATTTCACCTATTACCATCGACAGCCCAACCTATTTTCTTTCACCGTCGGATCATAATCATCTGCCTTCAATCAACATTGACTCCTTGAGGCTCGACATCCACCATCGGTGTCCTTCATTCTAGTTGTGGGTACCACTCTGCTCTGGTGGTACATGGTACATGTTCTAATCTACGAGTCTTTGTATTGGTCTGTGAATTGATAGAGTCTTTGGTACATGGGTATGAATGGTACTTCAACACTTATTGCTTGTGGTATGTGGATTTCATGGCAGGTTTGATTTAGTTAATGACCCTTTTAAATGGTGTGTAGGTTTTATAATAATTTTTTTGTATATATCTAAACCTTTTGTAAAGCCTAATAACGCTGACTATTACACTATAATAAGTTGGTTGTTTTATAAGCTAGCGGTATTTTTTTTTCATTTGTTGCCTAGTGTGGTCACATGGAGGACCATAGTTTAGCCCCCAGGTGCTGATTTTTTGCTCTGATTTAGCCTCCTGATTTTCCCCCAAAGTGCCTAAAATAGGCCTTTTTTTCAAATTTTCATAACTTTTCACCATGATCCAACCAATAAAGATCTAGAATTAAAAAGTTTACTAAAAATTTTATATAGTCTATTTTAAATTGTTTATTTCTAATATTATTAAAATATTCTTTATCTTTCTTTTTATTGGTTCATGTTGTCAACAGTCATTGCAAAAATTAGGATATTTTTTGTTTTGTTTCTAAATTATGTGCAATGCAATGCATTTAATTCATGAATCAAATTTAAAACCTATTAATGACTTGAATGACATGAGCACTATTACATACATCATCATATAATTACATTGTTGACTTACAAGTATTATTTTACATATTTTATTTAATAAGTGGTAAGATTTTCAAACTTATTAAATAAATGTGAGTACACTCAATGCATATTTTGTATTTGTTTATAAAGTGTGTCTTAAATATTACAATAAAATTTATCTATTTAGAATAAATATTAAAAAAAAATTATTTATCTACAATTAATATCTCAATAAAATCTATTTTAAAAAATGTACATGTAATAATATAATTTAGCAAGGAAAAAATTACATAAATATCACATTATCAAAAGGATAAAAATAAATATATATATATATATGAAATTATTATAATAATATATTTGTATAATTGCATATTTTTTATTTTTGGAACATTAATTAACTATAATAATAACATTATACAACAACAAACAATTATATTACACCCCTACTTACTTCTATTAACTAAATGTTAAAAACAACAAAACACACCCATATGAATTTTATTTTTTATTTATGCAACATTAATCAACTATAATAATAACATTATACAACAACAAACAATCACATTACACCCCTAGCTGCTTCTATTAACTAAATGTTTAAAACAATAAGTACACCCCACAAGATTTTTTATTTTTATTTTTCAATATTAATCAACTATAATACCGACATTATAAAACAACAAACAATCACATTAAACCCCTAGCTATTTCTATTAACTAGATGTTTAAAACAACCAAACACACCCCACAATGGGCAGAACCTGACGCAAATGCGTCTCTTGTTTTATCTAGTTTTAAAAAATTTTAGGTGACTCCTTTATATTTGGATCGGGCTACAAGCAATTTGGAAGTATTATTGGGCATCGGAGCATTAAATTTATTGGTGGCATTTTAATTGTGGGGTTTATTAAAAATAGGCGCATTATATTAATGTGTGTGCGGCCGCAGGCCGATCGGCAGACTTCTGGTCGCACGCTTACTTTACCAACAACCGTAAAATCTCCTACCATCAGGCTCCATTTCTTTCACGGACGACTGACACAACATCCAATCACCGTCTGACCTGTCTCATCCACATCAACGTACACTCTTGTCACCGTCTGACCTATTTCCATTCACCGCCTAACCTCTTTTCTTTCACCGTCGGATCATAATCATCTGCTTTCAATCAACATTGACTCCTTGAGTTCTAGATTCACCATTGGTGTCCTTCGCTCCAAATACTTCAGGGGTACCACTGCCTCCTCGGGTGGTACATGGTATACGTCTGATCATACGAAGTCTTTGTATTATTCCATGAATTGATAGAGTCCTGGTACATGGGTAGTGAATCGTAATTTTCACCACTTATCAGTTGTGGCACGTGGATTTCATGGTAGGTTTGATTTTAGCCACGACTTTTAAATGGTGCGTGTTTCATAAATAAGTTTTTGTATATATCTAAAACTTTTGTAAAGCTCTAATAACGCTATCACCACACTATAATAGTTGGGTGTTTTATGGGGTTAATGATTTTTTTTCATTTCTTTTTGCCTAGTGTGTCAAGCATGGAGGACTCATAGTTTGTAGCCCTTAGGTGTCATGATTTTTTCGCTTGATTTAGCCTCCCGATTTCCCAAAGTGCCTAAAATAGCCTTTTTAAAATTCATAACTTTTCACCACGATCCAACCAATAAAGATCTAGAATTAAAAATATTACTAACAATTTTATATAGTCTATTTTAAATTGTTTATTTCTAAAATTATTAAAATATTCTTTATCTTTCTTTTTATTCGTTCATGTTGTCAACAGTCATTACCAAAATTAGGATTTTTTTTGTTTTGTTTCTAAATTATGTGCAATGCAATGCATTTAATTCACGAATCAAATTTCAAACCTATTAATGACTTGAATGACATGAGCACTATTACATACATCATCATATAATTACATTGTTGACTTACAAGTATTATTTTACATATTTTATTTAATAATTGGTAAGATTTTCAAACTTATTATATAAATGTGAGTACACTCAATGCATATTTTGTATTTGTTTATCAAGTGTGTATTAAATATTACAATAAAATTTATCTATTTATATTAAATATTAAAAAAAATTATGTATCTACAATTAATATTTCAATAAAATCTATTTTAAAAAATATACATGTAATAATATAATTTAGCAAAGAAAAAATTACATAAATATCACATTATCAAAAGGATAAAAAATAAATATATATATGGAATTATTATAATAATATGTTTGTATAATTGCATATTTTTTATTTTTGGAACATTAATTAACTATAATAATAACATTATACAACAACAAACAATTATATTACACCCCTACTTACTTCTATTAACTAAATGTTTAAAACAACAAAACACACCCATATGAATTTTATTTTTTATTTATGCAACATTAATCAACTATAATAATAACATTATACAACAACAAACAATCACATTACACCCATATTTGCTTCTATTATCTAAATGTTTAAAACAACAAGTACACCCCACAAGATTTTTTATTTTAATTTTTCAATATTAATCAACTATAATAATGACATTATAAAACAACAAAAAATCACATTAAACCCCTAGCTATTTCTATTAACTAGATATTTAAAACAACCAAGCACACCCTACAATGGGCAGAACCTAACACAAATGCGTCTCTTTTTTTATCGGGCTTTTAAAAATTTCAGGCACTTTATATTTGATCGGGCTCCATACAATTTATATTTTATTGGGCATTGATATTAAATTTATTGTTGGCATTTTAATTGTGGGGGGGTTTATTAAAAAAATCAGCGGACATATTAAAGTGTGTAGGGCTGTATAGGTGGACTGCAGACTTTGTCGGTGCCATTTACCACCAACCGTGTAAATCTCCTACCATCGGACTCCATTTCTTTTGCCGACGACTATCACAACATCCAATCACCGTCCGACCTATCTCATCCACATCAGCGTACACTCTTGTCACCGTCTGACCTATTTCTGCCCACCACCCAACCTATTTTCTTTCACTGTCGGATCATAATCATCTTCCTTCAATCAACATTGACTCCTTGAGGCTCGGCATCCACCATCGGTGTCCTTCGTTCTAGTTGTGGGTACCACTCTGCTCTGGTGGTACATGGTACTTGTTCCAATCTACGAGTCTTTGTATTGGTCTGTGAATTGATAGAGTTTTTGGTACATGGGTATGAAAGGTACTTCAACACTTATTGCTTGTGGTACGTGGATTTCATGGCAGGTTTGATTTAGTCAATGACCCTTTTAAATGGTGTGTAGGTTTTATAATAAGTTTTTTGTATATATCTAAACCTTTTGTAAAGCCTAATAACGCTGACCATTACACTATAATAAGTTGGGTGTTTTATAAGCTAGAGGTATTTTTTTTTTCATTTGTTGCCTAATGTGGTCACATGGAGGACCATAGTTTAGCCCCCAAGTGCTGATTTTTTGCTCTGATTTAGCCTCCTAATTTTCCCCCAAAGTGCCTAAAATAGGCGTTTTTTTCAATTTTTCATAACTTTTCACCACAATCTCCAAATTCTACAAATGAGATATTAGCAGAAATCTCTCTCTGAGTACTTCGTAGTGGTGCAGCTATTTTTGATAGATTTTGTTGTAGGTACAATTTATTCACAACTAGAGTCAAATCACCCCTTTGGACCTTCGAGCTCATAACTTTTAGCAAGTTTCTCCATTTTGGTGATTCAAGTTACATTTGGAAGGTATTGAGGAGCTCTTTGATTTGGTTCATGTACTTTTTTCAGTTTCAGCCCCAAGTGTGAGATATTCATATTTTTGCGTATTTGTTTTTCGCTTCATAACTTGGGCATCCTGACTCCTCGAGAAGTTATGTTTGTGGGGGGGAGTTTATTTTCAGTCATATTATCATATTTGGGAGTTTCTAATTCATATTGAAGGTCAATGTCTTTGTAACTATGGAGATTTTTCATAGTTCATTATGGGTTTGCATATTATCCTTCTTTGATTATGTTTCAAAAGGGAAACTATAAACAATGGAGAGATGGAATCATAGATCATCTCCAATCTCTTGAATTGTTGCCACATTTGTATGGTATTGTTCCCCATCCAAGTCAAGGTATTAAAATTTTTTCTTGGAGTTGCAACAGATATAATGTTTTAGGGGTCATTGCAATGCATGTTGATGATGATATTTTGAAATCCATTGATCATCATGATTGTCCTAATACTCTCTGGACTAAGCTTTGGGAGATATATGGAGATCATGATACTCCTTCATTCCTGGATGATTCAGTTTCAGAATGTCATGTGCCCCTTAACTCTTCAAGTAGGATACCCTATGATGGTGATACTATGCAGGAGTTTGATTGTTTGGAGTGCTTTGAATCTTTCGAAGAGGATGACAAGGGTTCTTCAAATGCTCCTTCTTCATCAGAGATAGTTGATGTACCTTCACCTTCAGTGATTCCTTGTGTAGAGTCATTGATTGAGGCTCCTATCATTCCTATTCAACAAGAACATTTTCATGGTGATGAGTCATTGAGTATTTCTAGTGATTCATTACAATCAATATCTCATTGTCTTCCTGATTGGGATTGATATCTATCAAACATTGCATCCTTGTTTGTGGAGTCTCACATTTCAGATTTGGAGGACACACTTGAGGGGATATCTCTCATGTTTGATCAGAACCATTGCACAACTATTGTCAAACCATCTTGGTCTTTGGATCTTTTTCAGTATTAGTTTCTACATAGTCCTCATTTGTCAGCTTCTACATTGATTGGGCATGTACCTGATTTGATAGTGGCATCTTCATCTTCTGTGGCAAAGGAAACACATGAGCAGTTTTTAGAGACAACATCATCATATCTATTCATGATTCTTTTCTTCAATTCCTATCCAGAATGGGAAGCATTCCTGCACTTGTACATGGCTTTGTTTCTTCCAAAAGGAAGACAAGTTGTTTGTCGACATTGAATCGTGTTTTGTCTTCATAAACTTACCATTATTGCAGGTGATCACATATTCTGGTGAGGCTACATACTCTCTCTCTTTCCCTCCTATGGGGGGGATTTTGTAATATATATATGTGACGAATGGTGTACTTGGGGGGTATCATGGAGTCCTCCATCCTTCCTCACATAATTTGTTTCTTTTCTTTCTTTTCTCTCTTTTGGAGATGAGTTTTGTCCCATTGGGTTTTCTCCTTTTCTCTAGTTGTGAGAGATTTTTTTTTTCATTTGTAAATGGGTACCTAACATGGCCTCATAACCAAGACCTATCATTGCATATTTGCATCATTTACATAATAATCTTCTCCCTAAGTTGCACTTATGGGGGGGTGTTGGTGTAATAAATTATTTAATTACACTTACATAAGTTTACTTAGGTTATAAGATTCTTTCTAGAAGTCTTAGTTGGCTTTTGTAGAACTTAGATCTTATCTAGCTAATGCATCATTTCCTAGGTGATTAGTTTATTGGTTGTCTCATGTCATAGAATTATGACATTTGTCAGCATCATGTTCATTACTACATTTCAACCTTGCCTATATAAGGAAGGTCTTTTTACTCATTTGTAACATGCTACATACCTCATCATTTGATAGGTCTTAATATCAAGCAAGCTCATTCTTTCATACTCTCTTGTAGAAGGTTTTCGTTGTTTTTGCAAGTGGTCTTGGGTGTTGAGCTAATATCTTTAGCTCTCACATTAACATTCCACCACTATAGGCTTATCCTCCTTCCACCTACAATGATCTAGAGTGGGAAGCAAAGGGCCTCTTGGTCGATCAGTGTTATGGGGAGGTCCCTTCTTTATCTTTAGAGTATATGTTTATGTGTTGTGATGTGTTCCCCTATGATTGTGCTATGTATTTCTAGATGACCCTTGTCACCCTCGTTGGTGCTTGGATACAGGTGTGGTTTTGTGTCATAAACCTTGTTCTATTTTTATCATCATTCTTCCATGTTTGTCATTGATTTTTGGTAAATTGGGGACGATGCAAAGTGTTGGGGGAATTTAGGCTTCCCTTCCATGTTGACCCAATTTTTTATTTTTACTTTGTCTTCTTGTGCATTTTTCACATGGTCTAATATAGTAGGGGGTTGATGACAATTCATTTTATATACTATTATTATACTTATATATATGTTTATGAGCAGTTCTGACCTTGAAATATCAGATCACCCATGTTCCCTTTGTTCCTAATTTTTCTTTTATATTTTCCTTTATCTTTCTCTCTTCTTTTCTTGAGTTGTCCCTTTCATGTGTGACAATGCTATTTCTATAAAATTTCAATTTTTAGAGAATGCATTTGTTGCCAAAAAATGGTTTCTTACGAATCTTCACAAACCTTTTTTAAGGAGTCAAATTCTCTACTTGGAACCCTAACAGAACATGTTTCCTTCATCACGGGTTTGTAAAGAAAGAACTTGAGAACCTTCCTCCAAGGCAGGAGCAACTTTGACCTTCCCCTCGTAAGGGTGCATTTTTCTTCCTTTCAAATTCCTTTATGAAGTGAACATGTTTCAAAAGGATTCCTTGATGATGAATAGATTCAAGAAAGAAACATCTCTTCCATACTTTCGAATAGTGTGTCCCTTGAGTTATCCCCTTCTTTATGATGGGTTCCTAAGAGACCCCTTTGAATGTTTTCCAACTTGTTGACACTCTGTGTGGTTGTCCTCTTATTTTCCTATGTGGCCACTTTCTGACATGTTCTATATGCGAGTAGTCATGTCACTTTATAAGTGTGCCTGTGAAGCCGCTTCCTAACTCTATGGAGTCCACTTCCTTTGGTTTCCTCCATGTAAGAGGTCTTGGGGGATATCTCCCTGCAGGTATGTGGGTTTGTAGGGTGCTTCTTCTGAGCTTCCTCCATGTGAGAGATCTTGGAGGTTGCTCTCTTATAGGTTTGTGAGCCTATAGGGAATTTTCTATGGGTGTCCTTCATGTGAGAGATCTTGGAGGACACCTTCCTTATAGGTCTATGGGTCTATAAAGCACTTTCTCGGCTTCCTCCATGTGAGAGATCTTGGGGGATGCTTCCCTGCAAGTATGCGGGTCTGTAAGGCACTTTTCTAGGTATCCTTCATGTGAGAGATCTTGGAGGGTGCCTTCCTTTTAGGTCTTTGGGTTTGTAATGCACTTTCTCGACTTCCTCTGTGTGAGAGATCCTAGGGGATGCTTCCTTATAGGTCTGTGGGTATGTAAGAAACTTTTCTTAGTTTCTTTCATGTGAGATATCTTGGAGGACACCTTCCATGCAGGTTTGCGGGCCTATGAGGTGATTACTTCTCAAGGCTTCCTTCATGTGAGAAATCTTGGATTCACCTCCTTACAGGTCCGCAGGCCTATAAGATGCTTCCATTCTACAACTTCATAGTTATGTGGGGCTATGAAGTCCTTTACTTGTCCTGTGCTTTCAAGTTCCCTAGATCACAATCTACTTCCTCGACAGTTTAGGTATACATTTCTAACCCTACTATATTTTTGATCTACTTTATCAAATAACTCATCAGTATTCATCCTTGCTAAAATGGGGGAAAAATATATATGTACGAATTTGCACCCCTTACATAAATTTATCTTTTACACTCCCTCACTTTAGAAAACCAAATCCAAAGGTGAAATTCCACATTAGCCCACTTCCTTTATTCCACTTGGTGTCTATCTTTTGCATTGGTAGAAGAATAACTGTAGGGGATGCCCGCACAATGCGCAAAT
>VDFB02203343.1:0-43071 GCA_007258455.2 Sequoia sempervirens
TGGCTTGCTGAGTTGATCAACTTAAATGATTGATGCAGCCTCAGGTATTTCGTAATTTACGTGCTGAACTAGCAGCAATGTGGACCCCTAGTAGAGAACAGAGGTATCTTAGGAGGATCATGGAAAGTACCAGGCATAGGAGATCTTTGCATGACAGTAAAGATGATTCTAATTTGGTAAAGAAAGATGACTTCCATGCTGATGATGGACAAATAATTAAGGTACAGCCTTACTGAGAAGTTTGCATTGGGTGGGAAATTTGGCACTTTTTCATTTGCAGTTTCTTTTTCCTTAAATTGGATCAATATTTTGTCCACACCTGAAACTAAACTAAAATAAAACATCATTCTCTTAATAACAGCATATAGTTTGTGAAACTTGCGAAGCTATACAATGGGAGATTTATATATCAAAAGTGAATGATGAGATGACACATACTATAGTTTGTTTTAATGGATGAAATGAGACAAATACTATAGAGTCATAGAATAGTCAATCAATGAAATGAGGTAAGAGAAAAACACTCTTGTTTGTATATAATGTTCTTTACATGCTTTATTATATAGGATTTACATTAGCTGGGTGATTATTCTAGACAAACTTTAGTTTGGTAAATTTATTGATTGGATTGGAAAGGTGCGCAGTTCCTTTTAGTTTTTTCTGTTTGGTTGACATAGTTTTTTGGATTTTAGTTTTTTCTTTCACTTTTAATGTGTTTTACTTCTAGCTTCGTATATAACTTAATTGTTAATTCTTGAAATCATTTGTTGTTGATTTATGTGTCTTCATTACTTTCAAATCTTGTTTACAATGGATTGTTGATCTCTATTTTAGTCAAAAGAAAGTTCTTCATGCCAAGATAGTTCATTTTGTTTCATATTTGTAAACTTTGTTTGCAACGCACAACTCTTAGTAGTTCAATGCATCTTCTTGATGCAAAAATATGGGTAGGTAGTGTTAGTTTTAGGATCAGAAATTAAATAAGCAGATTTAGAACAATTTAAACAATTTGACATAGCATATACCCTGGGAAAACCCTCCAACTTGAGGGAGAAAAACCCAGCAACAATATATCACTTATATATTGAATAATAATCAGCAATCTTGCTTTACAATAAGGCCAAGCACAAGGCCGAATATTAACACCACACTTGGTGCAATGCAATATAATATCGAACTCCTTGAAGATGAAAAACTCGACCTCTTGAAGAACAACTTCGATCTGCTCTTTGATAAGTTCGCACTTGACTCTTGAAACCGAATGAATGAATATGATAATGTGATCAACAAACATCATCTCTAATATATACCAGTCGAAGGGAAGATCGCGCCCTTTCATGAAATGAAGTCGGCCACATATGAAAAGTTGTGACTCAATAAAAGGTGGCGAACAAGATGAGGTCGGCCTCATTTAACAAATATTAAGTGATGCGTCTCTTCATAAGAAATCGATAATAATAAATAAATAGCCATCGGCTATATGCCATTTATTATTTCATAAATTGGGGAAGTATGGAGCTCGCAGCGGAACATCAACACTCCCTCTCAGCTAGGGAGGAATACTTCCAGATATCCAATGTCATGGAGTCTCTCGACATGACACCCACAATGGCTGCACCCATATGTGGAAAGAGCTCATCACAGAGTCACTCAATGTGATATCATCCATCATGGCTACTCCCATGTATGGGAAAGAACATGTGCATAAGTGCCCATCACAGAGTCACTCCATGTGGTGTCGTCATCTCAACATGACGTCCACCATGGCTACTCCTAGAGGGTGGATAAACACAAGTACAAAGAAATCATCACGGAGTCTCTCAACGTGATGTTGTCATGGAGTCACTCGACATGACATCCACCATGGCTACTCCTAGAGCGTGGAAACAAGGGCTTTCACCTCAAATTTCTCTCACAGAGAAAGATGCATTAACAAGGGCTTTCACCTCAAATTTCTCTATCACAGAGAAAAATGCATTAAGGAAAATCTCAGAGAGTCACTGATGTTGAGTCTCCCTCTCAGCTAGGGCTTCATTCTCCACAACTCCAAGCTTGTCTCGAAAGTGCAAAAACTTTACTCTAGAGAGAGGCTTGGTGAGAATATCAGTCGTCTGCTCATCAGTGCAAATGTACCTCAACTGAATAGCCTTTATCAATACCATATCTCTGATGTAGTGGTATTTGATCTCAACATGTTTTGTTCTGTCATGAAACACTGGATTGACAGAAAACTTCACACAACTTTGTTTATCACAATGAATAACAGTCGGATCCAATGATTGTCCAAACAATTCTACAAGGAGCTTCCAAAGCCACACTGCTTCTCTAGCTGCTACACATGCTGCAATATACGCGGCTTCTGCAGTGCTTAGTGCCACTGAAGACTGCTTCCTGCTACACCAGGAAATCATCACAGATCCCAAACTAAAGCAACAACCAGAGGTGCTCTTCCGATTAGCTGCACACCCTGCCCAATCAAAATTAGAATATCCTTGCAGCTTTAAGGCTACACTGGAAGTATATCTCAAGCCATATCCAATTGTGCCACGCAAGTATCTCAGGATATGCTTAGCTGAAACTAGATGAATTTTCCTTGGTTCACACATGATTTGACTAAGTGCACTCACTGCATAGCAAATATCTGGTCTAGTATTGACTAGATACATCAACGATCCAATCAACTGCCTGTACAAAGTGGGATCCACCAGATCTGAACTAGCTACAGACTCACTCAATTTCTTCAAATTGGTCTCCATTGGTGTAGACATGGATTTGCAATCCATCATACCAAATCTCTTTAAGATGTCTATAGTGTACTTCCCTTGACTCAGAATTATCTCATTAGGCCTCTACCATACTTCTAATCCTAGGAAGTAATGCATGTACCCAAGATCCTTCATCTCGAATTCAGAAGCTAACTCCTTGCATTTGATAATCAGATATTCTGCTCCTGTAAGAAATAGATAATCAACATAAAGAACCAAGATTAATGCCTCACCATCAACTACCGTGAAGTACAGGTTTGAATCAACATCATTCTTGGAGAAGCCCAAGCTCATCAGGTATCGATCAATCCTTTCATACGAAGCACGAGGAGTCTGCTTAAGGCCATACAAAGCCTTCTTCAATTTACAAACATGAGACTCCTTCCCATGAATCTCAAAGCCATCAAGTTGCTCAATGTATACCTCTTCTTCAATTACACCATTAAGAAATGTTGTCTTCACGTCCATCTGATGTAACTTCCATCCTTTAGCTGCTGCAATAGCAATGATAGTCTTGATGGATGTATAACGAGCAACTGGAGAAAAGGTTTCTTCATAATCTATTCCCTCTTTCTGAGAGAATCCTCTAGCCACAAATCTAGCCTTGTACTTCTCAATGCTTCCATCAGCCGCATGCTTGATCTTGAAAATCCACGTAGAAGATACAAAAAATTTCCCTTCTGGTCTTGGTACAATATCCCAAACATCATTCTTGATAATAGATTGATATTCTTCAGCCATAGCATCTCTCCATACTTGCTGTCTTGAAGCTTCCTCAATACTGGAAGGCTCAAATTCAATGATATGACTCATTAATGCAACATAGCTTGGAAACTTTTGTGGTCTTTTGCTTTCTCTAAATGTTCCTCTAGGGGCTGCAAACTTTTTTGCTTCCTACATTGTTTGCCTAGCCGATAGAGGTCTCTTTCGACCTATGACAATATCTCTCGGCCCATCAGTTGGTTCCAAGGGCTCAACTGGATCACCATCTTCTTCTAGTTTAGTAGACTCCCTCTGAATCTCAGGAGTATGGTCAACTTCCATGTCCTGAGTCTCTTGATCTTCATTATCTATCTCCATGTATGAACCTTTAGATCTCTTGAATGCAACATCTTCCTCAAAAGTGACATCCTTGCTGATCTCTATCAGTTTCTGACCTGGAATGTAAATCCTGTAGGCTTTTGAAGAGTCACTGTAGCCCACAAATATTCCTTTCTTTCTAGATGGTTCCAACTTAGTCCTTTTATCTTTAGGCACATGAACATACACAGGACAACCAAAGATTCTCAAGTGACTAACTTCAGGCTTCACACCTGTGAAGGCTTCTTCAGGAGTCGTGTTCTCCAAAATGCGATGAGGGCTCCGATTCTGAACATACACTGTAGTTCTAGATGCTTCTGCCCAAAGGAAGGTTTGCAAGTCTTGATCATGGATCATAGCTTTAGCTGCCTCTATAATGGACCTGTTCTTCCTTTCTGGAACACCGTTTTGTTGTGGATTGTAAGGGACACAAAACTCCCTCTTAATCCCTGCCTCGATACAAAAGTTACGGAAACCACCAGAGATGTATTCTCCTCCGTTGTTAGATCTCAGAACTTTGATCCTTTTCCCTAACAAGTTCTCTACTTGAGCCTTGAATTCTTTGAATTTCTCAAGTACCTCTTCAGATTCTTTAGTCTTTAAGAAATAAATCCAAGTTTTTCTAGAGTAGTCATCAATGAAAATTACATAATACAAGAAACCACTCAAAGAAGCAACAAACATTGGACCACACAAATTAGAATGAACAAGAGCTAGAATACATTTAGATCTACTTTCACTGCTATGAAAAGGACCTTTAGTATTCTTACCCAATGCGCATCCTCGGCAAGTACCTTTATGCTCCTGGCTGAGTTTTGGAAGCCCAGTGACCATCTTCTCCATGGATGGAAGTGCTCTGAAATGGAGGTGAGCAAGTCTTCTATGCCAAAGCTCACTTGAACTTGTGGAATCATGCAACAATGCTTGCATTGGACAAATGGAAAGTCTATAAAAAAACTCTTGCCGAACGCCAATCACTCGGGCTGTCTTAATGCTAGAGTTCTTTGGCGAAGCAAGAACTTTTCCTTCAGAAAATGCAACTTGATATCCTTTTTCCTCCAAGGCTGAAATTGATACAAGGTTCCTCTTGATGCCTGGTACAAATAACAGATCACTCAAATGAAGAGAGATGTTGGAATCTAAGTGAAGAGAGGAGGCTCCAACATCTTTCATAGAATAGCATGCATCATCTCCAATTATGACTTGAATGCTGGTATCTCTCTCCACCAAATCTGATGTTCTCTAAATCCAGTAATATGACAAGAGGCACCACTATCAATGAACCATGTGTTGCTATCGGTTGGCACATTGCTTGATAGGGCTGAGATAAATAGAAATCCGCTTGAATTGTCTCTTGAATCCCTCTGAGGAGAGACCTCACCCACATCTGCAATAGAAACATGCTGTTTTGGTCTAGTTGCACAATCTCTCGCATTGTGACCAAACTTGTCACATCTGAAGCACTGTATATGGGAGATCCTTCTTCTTCTTAGATTCAGGAGCACCATCCGATCTTCTATCTCTGTTCCTCTTGAAATTGCCTTTCTTTCCTTCTCTTCCTTTCCTCTTCGATGTTTGAGCAGCAAGTACATGAATGTCTTCATTGTTAGAACTTTGCCCATTGCCTCTCGCTGCCAATCTTGATTCCTCTTGAATACAATCTGCCCTAAGACGATCAAACTTTGGTAGCTTCAATCTTCCACTAATACCTTGGATAACTGGCTCCCAAGATTGAGGAAGACCATTAAGTACCAACATGACTAAGTCTTTATCATCAACCATATGACCAATGGCACAAAGCTGATCTCTCAACTCAGTGATCTTCATGAAGAAGGAGATGACAAAATCTCCTTTCGCCATCTTGATGTGATGTAGCTATTACCTCAATGCAAGAGCTCGGCTGGTGTTATTAATCTCATACAATCCCTCCAAGGTCTTGAACATCTCTCTCGCTGTCTTCAACTTGGAGATAATAGGCACAATGTGATCCTTCACAGAATCAATCAATATCTTCTTGGCCTTTGTGCCATTCTTCTTCCATTGTGACTTCTCATTCTCATCAGAAGGCTCGGGAACTTCGCTCTCCACGAACTTAGCAATCTCATTTTCTTCCAATGCAATTAAAACTCTAAACTTCCAAGAGGTGAAGTTAGAGGCACCATCGATTCTATCTTCAACCTTGAGTCTGTTTACCATTTTCGAAGATAAGATAGACACACGAAGATGAGAACAAGAGAGGAAGAGCACGCTGCTTATAGAAATCTAATCACGATCTTGCTTAAACTCGCTCTGATACCATGATAGTTTTAGGATCAAAAATTAAATAATCAGATTTAGAACAATTTAAACAATTTGACACAGCATATACCTTGGGAAAACCCTCCAACTTGAGGGAGAAAAACCCAGCAACAATATATCACTTATATATTGAATAATAATCAACAATCTTGCTTTACAATAAGGCCAAGCACAAGGCTGAATATTAACACCACACTTGGTGCAACGCAATATAATATTGAATTCCTTGAAGATGAAAAACTCAACCTCTTGAAGAACACCATTGATCTACTCTTTGATAAGTTCACACTTGACTCTTGAAACCGAATGAATGAATATGATAATGTGATCAACAAACATCATCTCTAATATATACAAGTCGAAGTGAAGATCGCGCCCTTTCATGAAATGAAGTAGGCCACATATGAAAAGTTGTGACTCAATAAAAGGTGGCGAACAAGATGAGGTCGGCCTCATTTAACAAATATTAAGTGATGTGTCTCTTCATAAGAAATCGATAATAATAAATAAATAGCCATCGGCTATATGCCATTTATTATTTCATAAATTGCGGAAGTATGGAGCCCCGGGCTGAACATCGACAAGTAGTTGTAGTCAGTGTACAATGTCTATTATTATGCTTTGGTAATATTGGTTAACCAACTATGTATTAACTGTTTGTATTAATTGGTTGTCGGTTGTGGTTAGTTATAAGCATTGGTTGGTTGATGGTTGTGTTCTTCTTGAAAACCATCAGGTTGTTTAAATACATTATGTATTGTCAAGGAGAGGAGTATGATTGAAATATTCCGAGCCAATTTTTTCGATTTTAACAAATTGCAAATTACAATCAATGCACCCGTTAAGGTTAGAAGGTAAACCAAAACGTGCAAAAGCGACTCTAACCAAGAATGGCGCCAATGATGGTGAGCATATGGTCAGAGGATCTTCTACTCTAATTGCTGAAAGGGAACTCGACACCAAGTATGTGCTACCCAATCCAGAATGGAGTGAGGGGCGACCATATGGCGGAGTGATTACAAATAACAATGCTTGAAAAGAAATGCTGAAAGCTGAAAATACTCAACACCCAGAATGTGCTTGCTAACCCAGAATGGGAAAGTAGCTACCATAGGGCGGAGATGTAACTATTTCAAACTAATACTGAAGGTAAGAATGAGTATTACAAAACATGACAAAGCAATATTAAAGAACACTGGTCAGTACTACTGCCAGCTTACAATAGATAATTATTGCCTGCAATGTCAAGATATCAGATGCCTTTCAAATGGTACATTCAACAATAAATCTGCTACAAGCCTTTAAGTAAACCACAATGCCAAATCCAAATCAGAAGTTGCAGATTTCTGTAGACAGTTTGACAGATCTGTACTTTTCAACCTTTAATCAGCAGCATAGAAATTCACTCAATGATTCATAACTCACTCTTCTCTTACCCAAATAACCTATTCTTAGATGCAAAACACAGCTACTAAGGAGACGCCTAGAATGAATGCAAGAAACAGACTCAAAATGCCAGTATTTAATTTTGCACGGAAATCAATGCAAGACCAAGTGGTACGGCCCAGCAAGAAGTTCGACTTCTTCTTAAAAATTCAAAGCTTCTTTATAAAATCTATAAACTGGAGAAAATGGACGCCCTTTACAAACTCAAAGATTGATGCAATACCCACAATGAATTTTTTTGTCTTTTTGGATTTATGAATTAAAACATGGATCTGCTGTATCAAACAATGCAAAATGCTGAAAACCACTAACATGCCAAACAGATCTAACAATGCAATAAGCTGAATACAATGCACAAACTAAATGCAACTCACAAATAGACTGAATCACCACTAGTTGTTGTCTTGCAAACAAGAAGCGATGCCCGAGCTAGGAGGCCTTCATTCCTCGAAGCAAACCCAGAGCCAAACCGGCAGCATAACAGTACTGTAGTCCAAAGATCCCAAAAGAGAACCCAAGGCTGTCTTTTATAAGTTTCTGTTGACCTTCCTTGAAACCCTAACTTCTTTTCCAGAGTCAAAACCCTAATCCCAAGAGATGGCGTCCTTTTCCATGCATCTTTAATTTTGACTTCATTTAAATTCTCACTTAAATAAATGCGTCCTCCTTAAGGCTTAGTTTTGACTTTGATAAATTCAATATAAATTTAATATATCCTCAATGATGGCGCCACCCTTCAAGTCCACCTTTTAAAATAACATTAAGTTATTTGCCTAGGCCAAGGTGATAAAATAACATTTAAAATATAATGTTATATTTTAAGTGAAATGGCTCATCTCTCCAAAACTGCATTCTGAAGCCCGAAACTGAATACGCCACTTGAGTCAACTGAAGGGGAAAGTCAACTGCCTGAGACCAACCTGTTTACTGCCAAAAATAGAATTTACTAAAAATAGTAAATTCCTGGAAATGCTCAGAAAGTCGAGACGAACATACCACTGCGAAGCTCTTTGAAAACCCAGAAAGAATCCGCCACTGAATCCACTAACTCTGAGCAAGGACATCCTTAAAAATAGGAGACCCTAATTTTACCTTCCGACTAGCCTTCGGGTTTCCAGAAAAAAGGCCAACGGTCACTGGAAAGATCAGGTTTGAGAAGGGGACATTACAGTCCGCCCTCCCCAAGATTGCTTGTCCTCAAGCAATCGCAAACCAGGATGCTGCGAATCTCATCACTTTCCCAAGTCGCATCTCCATAGGTGGTTCTTCCACTTCACCAGGTATTCTCTGATAGTTCTTTTCCTCAAAGAACGTTCTCTGAAATCAAGTATCTCCTCTGGAATTAGAACCAACTGTCCTCTTCATCCAAAGGTGGCAACTGTGATGAAGCAACCACATTATGTCCAAGTGCCTTCTTGAGGCGAGACACGTGGAAGACGTTATGTACTCTGCTATCAGAAGGTAGCTCTAACTCATAAGCTACTGCCCCAACTTTTCTGATGACCCTGAATGGCCCATAGAAGCGAGGTTTGAGCTTCTCAGCTCCACTCTTCTTGAGAGTAGACTGTCTATATGGCTGTAATCGGAGATAAACCATATCCCCAACCTCGAAAGAACGCTCAACCCGCCTCTGATCAGCATACAACTTCTGCTGATTCTGTGCAATCTGCAGATTATCCTTCAAGGATTTCATGATGTCTTGACTTTGCTGCAACAAGTCCTTGGCTTGGGGTGCTTTGCTATCACCAAACACCAAATCAGCAAAGCTAGGTGCTTCATACCCATAGAGAGCCAAGAAAGGAGACATCTTAATCGACATATGAAAAGAAGAATTGTAGCAGTACTCGCCTATATGCAGCCACTTGCCCCATGCTCTTTGCTGTTCTGACACATAGTTTCTCAAGTAGCCTTCCAACCACTTGTTCACTACTTCAGTTTGTCCATCTGTTTGGGGATGGTAACTAGTGCTTGGAGTGAGCACAGTACCACTCATTCTGAAGACTTCTTGCCAAAAAGTACTTAGGAACTTGCTGTCCCTATCACTCACAATGTTCCTTGGCAACCCATGTAGCCTAAACACCTCTCGAAAAAACAGATCTGCAACTAGGGCTGCAGAAAAAGTGCTGGTAATGGCGAAGAAAGGAGCAAATTTGGTTAGCCTATCCACCACTACATAAATACAATCCTTCCCTTGGGCCTTGGGCAACCTTGTGATGAAATCCATCGAGATGCTTTCCCATTTTTGATTGGGAATAGGGAGTGGTTGCAGCAACCCGGCTGCTAATGTATGCTCATTCTTATTCACTTGACAAACAGGACACTCTTGAATGTAGCGTTGCACCTCTCCTTTCAATCCTTTCCAAAAGAACCTTTCTCGGATCTGCCTATACGTCTTGAAAAAACCTTGGTGACCAGCAACCGGAATATCATGAAAAGTCAAAAGAATCTTCTTCTTAAGCTTAGAATCAGCCACTAGGAAGATTCTTCCCTTATAGTGTATCAATCCCTCAATCACCTTGTACCTTTCATCCTGAAAAGTACCCTCAAGAATGCTGGTTGCAAACTGATTTTTGGCATAATCAGCTAGCAACATGTCTCTCCAATCTGCAGTAAGCTCACACAATGAGCTAAGATGGGGTCTCCTGGATAGAGCATCAGCCACGATATTATTTTTCCCTTTGACATATTCAATGTCAAAGTCGTAAGCTTGAAGTTTACTCACCCATTTCTGTTGCCTCTCATTTAGGTCCTTCTGATGCATGAAATGTTTGAGGCTATTGTGGTCAGTCTTAACCACAAACTTGTTCCCCACCAAGTATTGCCTGAATTTGGCTAATGCATGCATAATGGCAAGCATTTCTTTGTCATAAATTGAATATGTTCTTTCAACACCCCTTAGTTTTCTGCTCTCAAACACAATAGGGTGTTTGTCTTGCATCAGGACAGCCCCAACTCCTTCGCCTGATGCATCACACTGCAGCTCGAATGGCTTGGAGAAATCCGGAATAGCCAGAACCGGACACGAGCTCATGATCTTCTTGAACTTGTCAAAAACAATTTGAGCCTTTTCTGACCAACAAAAGGCTCCCTTTTTGGTGAGGTCAGTAAGAGGAGCAGCATTCTGTGAATACCCCTTTACGAATCTTCGATAAAATCCACAAAGACCCAGAAAACCTTTCAACTGAGTCAAGTTCTCAGGAGGTCGCCAATCAACTACTGCTTTGATCTTTTCCGGATCCACCTTCACTCCCTCAGCACTGATTATGTGGCCAAGGTACAGTAACTCCTCCATTCCAAATTCACATTTGGATGCTTTTGCAAACAAACTCTCAGATTCCAAGATACTAAGCACTTCCTCTAAGTGCTTGAGATGATCTTCCCAAGTCTTGTTGTAAATCAGAATGTCATCAAAAAAAATCAACACAAACCTCCTTAACTGATTCTGAAAAACACGGTTCATGCAAGACTGAAAGGTAGCCGGAGCGTTAGTCAACCCAAATGGCATGACTAAGAATTCGAAATGGCCATAGTGACATCTGAAAGCTGTCTTCTCCACATCAGATCCCCTCATTCGAATCTGATGGTAACCCGATCTCAGATCAATCTTCGAGAAGAACTTGGCCCCATGCAGCTCATCAATGAGCTCATCTATTCTGGGAATAGGATATCTGTTTTTGATGGTGCTTTGATTCAAAGCACAATAATCCACACACATGCGCATGGTACCATCCTTCTTCTTCACAGAACCACTGCAGATGCAAAGGGGCTCTTGCTTGGGTGAATGAAACCCATCTCCAAGAGTTCTTGAATATTCTTCTCAATCTCATCCTTTTGCCTCTTCGGATACCGATATGGAGTTGTGATTACCGGTTTAGCTCCTTCCTTGAGCTCTATGATGTGTTTTGAACCCCGTTCAGGTGGTGGTCCAGGAGGCAAATCTGCAAAGACTTTGCTCTTCCTTCGTGAGTAGTGACTGAATATCAGGAGGATGGTCACGTTTAGTCTCAACCGACTAGTAGGGAGGATCATGCACTCTGCAACCCACTCAGCTTGATCGTGACGGATCAGCCTTGCCATTCTTTTGAATGACACAACCCGAGGGCCCCCATTGGACATTCCTCTCAGAACTATCTTCTTCCCATCGGATTGAAACTTCAGCTCCATAGTCTGCAGATTCAAGGAGATCTCCCCAAGAGAACGCAGCCATTGAATGCCTAGGACGGCATCAGTATCTCCAATGTGAACTACATAGAAGTCATCCTTGACTTCGTAGTTTCCCAATTGCATGGTCATGTTCGAGATTTTCTTTGTGCAAGAAATATGAAATCCATCGGCAACCATGACCTTGAAACCTTCAAACTCCTCTGTTTGCAGCCCCTTCTTTGCTACCACAACTTCATCAATGAAGTTATGTGTTGCTCCAGTGTCGATCAAAGCAACGATTCGCTGCCCTTTGACCATCCCTCGAACCTTGAAGGATTCGTTTCTTTGAAAGCTCGAAAGTTGAGCCAAGACTCCTCCACTTTCCTTCTCATTTTCAGACTCTTCTGGAGCTTTTTCTACTTCACTTTCTTCAAAATCAGATTGCTGGTCTGAAAAATCAGAACTACTTTCACCAGCAGAATAGTATTCAATCTGATTGAATTTAACTCCCTTAGGGCAAACATGATCTTGAGACCATTTTTCCCTACATCGGAAACACAACCCCTTTCTTCTGAGTTCGTTCAGGGTCTCAGGATCCAATCTTGTGACATGGGGATTATGATGTTTGAACTCCTTGTGCTGAGGTCTCAAAGGAGGTCTATGCTGAGGTCTTTTCCCTTTATCCCTTTTCTGAAAGGGGGCATTTGATTGAAATTTTGCCTTAGGAGCAGCCCACTCCATGTTTCTTGCCTTCTTCATGGCCTCCTGCAGGGTTGGTGGATCAAAGGCTTTAATCCAGCCTTTAAGTGGTTCTGTCAAACCTTCACTGAAAAGAATTACCAATCTCCTCTCCGTGATTCCAGTCACCATGACTGAGAGTCTCTGAAACTCGGCAATGTAGGCATCAACTGTGCCATACTGTCTCAATTGTGCAAGTTCTCTGAAATGAATTTCAGGATCCTTTTTCTCAAACCTCTCGATGAGCCTCGTGGTGAACTCATCATAAGTTGTGATAGACCCATGACCCAAAGTAACTAGGCCATGGTACCACCACTCGTGCGCCACCCCATCAAGGTGTAGCGTAGCAAACTTGATCGCCTCTTCTTCTACCATGGGTCTGAGAGCTAGATAGTTATCCAGCTTCTGTATCCAAGCTCGGGCTGAACTGTTATCACTCCCGTCAAAGTGTGGAAGTATAACCTTGTTAACAGCTTGATACAAGTCTCCTTGAGTTGATGGTCTTCTTTGATCATATTGTCTACCCTGTCCTTTATTTTTTCTTTTATGATCCATGAAGTCATTGTAGGACATATCCATCCTGATGTCGACAGGTAAAGAATCATACTCTGCACGACCAAGTCTCAACTGCTCCACGAATGAAGCATTCTCTTCAGGATCTAGCTGAGTGTTAACAGGTGCCACGAAGGTGGGTTTGAAGGGCCTGGATGAGACATAAGTGTGGTTTGAAGTATGCTGAGCAGCATGTCCATCATGCTGGTTGGAAGCACTGTGCTCTCCTCTATGCCCAGTATTGTTCTGTGGAATGGTGTTCTGTCCCACTTTTCCCATCATAAGCGATACCATATCCATCAAGGCATCCATCTTTCTTTCGAATCTCTTTCCGGGACTCATTGATCTTTCTCTCCCTTTCCCACTGTCATCTCTGTTGTTGGTAATCCTCTCGTTACCCCCAACTGACCTCTCACCTTCTGCCATGTCTGTTTCCTGAGAAGACTCCCAATGAGCCCTCAAGACTTCTGAAGCTGTCTGACCCTCTGGAGCCTGATAAAGCTGGAACTGTTTTCCAACCTTTTTGTCTTCCCTTGCAATGTACCTCTTTTCTCTGTCACTCATAGACAGATTGTTCACAGGATGGCAAGATCTTAGCTCTAATACCACTGAAATATTCCGAGCCAATTTTTTCGATTTTAACAAATTGCAAATTACAATCAATGCACCCGTTAAGGTTAGAAGATAAACCAAAACGTGCAAAAGCAACTCTAACCAAGAATGGCGCCGATGATGGCGAGCATATGGTCAGAGGATCTTCTACTCTAATTGCTGAAAGGGAACTCGACACCAAGTATGTGCTACCCAATCCAGAATGGAGTGAGGGGCGACCATATGGCGGAGTGATTACAAATAACAATGCTTGAAAAGAAATGCTGAAAGCTGAAAATACTCAACACCCAGAATGTGCTTGCTAACCCAGAATGGGAAAGTAGCTACCATAGGGCGGAGATGTAACTATTTCAAACTAATACTGAAGGTAAGAATGAGTATTACAAAACGTGACAAAGCAATATTAAAGAACACTGGTCAGTACTACTGCCAGCTTACAATAGATAATTATTGCCTGCAATGTCAAGATATCAGATGCCTTTCAAATGGTACATTCAACAATAAATCTGCTACAAGCCTTTAAGTAAACCACAATGCCAAATCCAAATCAGAAGTTGCAGATTTCTGTAGACAGTTTGACAGATCTGTACTTTTCAACCTTTAATCAGCAGCATAGAAATTCACTCAATGATTCATAACTCACTCTTCTCTTACCCAAATAACCTATTCTTAGATGCAAAACACAGCTACTAAGGAGGCGCCTAGAATGAATGCAAGAAACAGACTCAAAATGCCAGTATTTAATTTTGCACGGAAATCAATGCAAGACCAAGTGGTACGGCCCAGCAAGAAGTTCGACTTCTTCTTAAAAATTCAAAGCTTCTTTATAAAATCTATAAACTGGAGAAAATGGACGCCCTTTACAAACTCAAAGATTGATGCAATACCCACAATGAATTTTTTTGTCTTTTTGGATTTATGAATTAAAACATGGATCTGCTGTATCAAACAATGCAAAATGCTGAAAACCACTAACATGCCAAACAGATCTAACAATGCAATACGCTGAATACGATGCACAAACTAAATGCAACTCACAAATAGACTGAATCACCACTAGTTGTTGTCTTGCAAACAAGAAGCGATGCCCGAGCTAGGAGGCCTTCATTCCTCGAAGCAAACCCAGAGCCAAACCGGCAGCATAACAGTACTGTAGTCCAAAGATGTCCAAAAGAGAACCCAAGGCTGTCTTTTATAAGTTTCTGTTGACCTTCCTTGAAACCCTAACTTCTTTTCCAGAGTCAAAACCCTAATCCCAAGAGATGGCGTCCTTTTCCATGCATCTTTAATTTTGACTTCATTTAATTAAATTTCTCACTTAAATAAATGCGTCCTCCTTAAGGCTTAGTTTTGACTTTGATAAATTCAATATAAATTTAATATATCCTCAATGATGGCGCCACCCTTCAAGTCCACCTTTTAAAATAACATTAAGTTATTTGCCTAGGCCAAGGTGATAAAATAACATTTAAAATATAATGTTATATTTTAAGTGAAATGGCTCATCTCTCCAAAACTGCATTCTGAAGCCCGAAACTGAATACGCCACTTGAGTCAATTGAAGGGGAAAGTCAACTGCCTGAGACCAACCTGTTTACTGCCAAAAATAGAATTTACTAAAAATAGTAAATTCCTGGAAATGCTCAAAAAGTCGAGACGAACATACCACTGCGAAGCTCTTTGAAAACCCAGAAAGAATCCGCCACTAAATCCACTAACTCTGAGCAAGGACATCCTTAAAAATAGGAGACCCTAATTTTACCTTCTGACTAGCCTTCGGGTTTCCAGAAAAAAGGCCAACGGTCACTGGAAAGATCAGGTTTGAGAAGGGGACATTACAATGATCTAGTCGGATCAACTCTGATCCTTTGTTGACTATCTATGGTCTTCTTCTGTAATAATTTCATAAGCGAATAAAGATATATTTTACACATGCATTGTCATCTCTGTTATTAATTCATGTATTTAATTTATCAGATAAAGCAGCAAACATTTGGCGCCGTTGCCTTCAAGAAATCGGGTCAGATTTGAGAGATTCATGCCCTTAGACCCCAATAAAGGCAAGAAGATACCACAATGTAGTCAAGATCAAGAGATCAGGAGATCTTTAAGGATCATCAAACTGAGAGAATGAAGGGGCTGACCAAGGGGTGAAGTTGAAGAAGGCGAAGGGTTTCTGAGGGAAAGCTCAAGTCCAACCGAGAGTAGAAGCCAAAGTGTAAGCAAAAGCTATAGTCGGGAAAGAAAGAGAGCTGTCAGGACAAGAGAACATATGAAGGGAGAGTGGTTAGAGATAGCTCGACATCTACCACTTCCCAATGAAGCATACACTGATCTCGCCAACCAAAACAGAGAAATGTCCATACCATCAATGTTGGACGAAGAGGAAAGTGAAGAAGAGAACAGTGCCAGAGAACCATACAGACCATCATTGACAGATGAAGAAGCATCACTGAGTGACAAAGAAGGTTTACCATCGGGTGAAAGGGAAGGTGAGGAAGAAACGACCAACCTTGCCGACAGAGAACCGTGCATACCATTAAGGTCGGTCGAAGGGGAAGGTGAGGGAGAACCTACCGACGGTCTAACAGAGACCATATGCCAAATTGAACACTGGACATTGACGAAAGAATTGGACATTGGAATATTGGAGCTGAAAACACCAAGACAAGGACAAAGGGAGCACTGGAAGGACCCCGAAGGTGGCTTGAGGGTGACAAACGTTAAAGAGGGATGAGTAGAGGATTGTGGTGTGTCCGAGAATGTAGGGAACGCACTAGAATGTATGAATCAAAACTCTCCAAATAGGTTATCATCACAAACAGTGCATCAGAGTGGTAAGATGGTGACTACTCCAACAAGTCAGAATGTGGAGAGGCAAAAACTCTTGAAGTTCATCGAAAATAGGTTAGAGGACCTTGTACGACATTGTAAAACTTGCGAAACAATCTGGGTTGTGAACGGTCAAGATGATAGAGCATATTGGGTGAGAGCATTTCCAGGGACTCTTAGAGGCATAGTGATCAATTGGTATACAAAACCACATGGGATGCATTAAAAAGAGCATTCTAGGAAGAATTCAAACTTCTGAGAGATGACAACGAAATCGTAGTAGAGATATACAACATGAAGTAGGGAAAACATGAAAACGTACGAGCCTATAATCGTAGGTTGAAGGAGTTACTGGTGAAATTAGAAATCGAGCCAGCCAATGGCCTAAAGAAAAGATGGTTCATCGAAGGATTGATTCCTTCATCGAGGAAGAAAATGAAATTAGTGCCTTCGTCATCGTATGATGAAGCCTACAATCGGGCAATGGACATAGAAAGTGAAGATAAAATGTCCTTGTGCAGTAAAAGAAAAACAAAGGAAGATGGAAGTTCAGATGACAATAGTGACGATGAATCAGGAACAGTACAAACACTCTAGAGGGACATGCTTCAGATGATGAAAGAATTGAAGGTGGAGAAGGAAACCAACAAAGAAACTAGCGAACTGTGGTGTACTAATTGCAAAATTGAGGGGCACAAAAAAGGTAATTGTCCTAAAAAGAGGTTTTGTGAGATTTGCTAGGTTATGGGTCATTCAATAAAGGAGTGCCCATACATTTTGAAGATCAAGAGTACACAAGTACTCTTTGCATAGGGAGAGGAGTCTAGTCCATCAATGCCACATAATGCATCTCCAGGAGGTTTTCAAAATCAAAGAGGACAAAACCAAATACAATATGACCCCAAAGGATGCCCTATCATACAATGCCAAGAATGTAATGAATGGGGACACATCAGGATCTTGGTGATTAGAAAGTGTAGGGTTTATACATTTTCATCATAAATTTGTAGAAATAAAAAAATCAGTTTGGGGACATAATAGGACACCCTTAAGTCACCATGGGTGACTAGGGGATGCTAGGGAGCCCCCAAAAAGAGGGTACATCCCCAAAACTTTCAGAAAGAAAGGGACAAGAAGGGGACATTGCCTTGGAGTCACCAAGTCCCTGTGATGTCCAGGAATGGGTCATTGCCTTGGAGTCCCCAAGTCCCCGTGATGTACCTAGACCCCCGAAGATGTATCCCTATGGAACACTATGGCTAACCAAAAGCTCATGGCCAGCAACCAAGATCTAATCACCAGCAAACAAAACTGGAAAAACCTAATTTAGATAATGGATCAAAGGTTGGAAGCCATTGGATCAAGATTTGATTGTTTTGTCTAACATCCTTCAAGAAAGACATGCTAAGAATTTGCAGTTGAATACAATGAAATGATTCTTCTTGAAAGGGCAGGTCCTTTAGGAGGTTAGTTTGCAGATGGATTCTACTTGGTGGTAGGTCGATTGCCCTAACTTGACTGCTTGCAATGCATGGAAATGTGGAATGGGCTATCCTAGGAAAAAGCCAACAAGCTGATGGGAAAGGCCTTGTCACAGACTGCTTTAAAGAAACCCTCATGGTGCAGGGTTCCTATGGTCTGCTGAAAAGACATGGTGGAGAGCAGTTTTTTTATTAAAGTTTGGTGATTATGAATATGAAATGCATATGATGATTTTGGTCTCCTGCAAGCAGCTCAAATTTATTTTGATGCAACTTCTGGTCAACAATTTAAAGAAATTACTAGATATTAGATGGTTACCTTTTCTTTTAAAGTTTTTAAACTGTTCTAAGTGGAACCATTTTGGACTACTTTGAAAATGTCCTACAAGATCTTTGCTAGAATATGTAGGGTGACGTTCAAGTTAATTATTATATGTATTCTGTAGTTGGTGTGCTATTACTGCTCTATGTTCAATGTAATATCTGGATTATCCTGTAGCTTTTTCTGCTGCTTTGCATTTCTCTAAATGCGTGAACCACATTTGATGTATTTTACTCTTTATCTTTTTAATAGAATGCCCTTGAACTTTATATATATATATATATATATATATATATATATATCTTGGCAAAGAAAACTATGTTGTATGCAACATAATCTTTCTTTTGTTTGAGAAAAGTGATGCTCAGTTTCCAGTGGAGTATATATATATATATATATATGCACTTTCTTTTGTTCAAGAAAAGTTATGCTTGGTTTCCAAAGGAGTAATGGTAATAGAAAATTTAAACCTAAATCTTCCTTTGCATTAATTTCTCTTAGTAACTGTTAACACATATTTTCTGATTATTTAGTAGTAAGTATTATGCTGACCCAGAGGTTTATCGTATATGTTTTTTTTCTCAAATTTGATTTTTTATTAATGAACTTAGTTTTCTTTTGTGTGTGATCTGCAGGAACTTATACAAGCAGTTCATCCTTTTGAATTATTACTTGATCGAGGAAAGCGAAGTCACATCCTAAGTAACTTTGCAAAGAATGCTAATGCTGAAAGCAAGAAGCCTAAAATTGTCCGTGATGCTGAAATTGCCATTGCATCTCTTACTGCTTGTGAGGAGGCCATTGAGAAAGAGCTGGTTTTATCAACATCGTATGCATAGAATCTGGAGTACAATTTTTCTAGAGTATAATGATGACCTTATGCATCTAGTGAAAATGACAAAGATACTCAGTTGAATATACAGAAATAGACTTCAGCAGTCTGTATTTTATTTTCTCCTTTTATGTGCATAATTTTGGAAGAAAAACATTGTGTGAAGGAAATGAATTGAATAGTTTATTGGCCTCTGCTTTTGTTATAGGTACATTCCTGGAATGGAGGTAACACTCTGTGGACGTTTGAAGAGCCTCTATAGCACATATTGCAAGGTGCATCTTTTTGAATGTTTTGTTCATTGCAAGCTTTAGTCAGAACCTTGGACTTCAGTTGAACTTTATAAGATCTTATTTTAGAGTCTCTATAATATACAATAGCCATACATGGATAAGTCATGCAAGAGAGGGCCCGGAAAGTATGTACCATAAATTTTCCTGTGAGTGTCCCTAATGTTTCATATTTTAAGTGTCGACTTAGCCTTTATCATCAGAAGTGCAGATGGAACTTGTAGACAGAGTCTGTTGAGTGATATTTTTCCATACTGTTAATTGTTATCAAGTTGAATCAGAGAATTGGGTATCTTTCTTGAAAATCATAAGCATTTCAAACTTCATTTTTCTTGGTTCCTTAATAACTATTTTGTGAATACACATGATAAATTGGATTCTATCAATGATTTTAATAGGGGATTGTGTTTTGGGATCTATGGGTGTTAAATGTATAAATGTAAGCAAGATGTGTAAAAACCCCTGCTTATTCTGCCCTGAATTTTCAGTTTAGGCTGTTTGGCATTTTGTCAAACACTTTGCATGCAATCTGATTTTCTGAGTATGCTGATGGTTTTGGATGTTTATTTGTTGATTGTTGCTTTATGTTTTGAAGTGCAATGACATGAAATAATAAGATACAACTATATATTAAAAAACAACATGAAAGAACATAAATAGCTTCTTATTTCTCCTTGAAAACAATGTATATCAGACCTAATAAGGTTCTGATCTGATTACAACAGCAAGCTATTCCATTCTGATTTCAATATAGAATGAAGCTCATTGGCAATGCAAAAATACCCAGATACAATGTAACAATGGTAGACAATATGCACAATAATATGGAGAAGATAATGGCTGATGAAGGACTGATTTTCAGAGAATTTTCAGATCAGCAATCTCCTATAAAGAAGACCTAGAAATGATGCCCAAAAATGATGCCAAGATTGATCCTCCTTCAAAACCTAGACACTTTCAAGCTGGAATAAAGATTTGACCCAAAAGTGCCAAACCCTAGTCGCCCCAATGCTGCCAAAATTATATAAAATAATAGACAGCTCTAAAAATTCTGAAAATTATGCCAAATGACTCCAAATAGCCTTCCAAATCAGGTCACCCAACTTAGGAAATTGAAATAAAATCTTTAGAGCCCAAAATCTGCAATATCACCTCCAAAATGGATCTCGAACCCTAGCGGCCAGCTTGATAAAATTCTGCTCCAGCAAGTATAAACCCTAGCCATCCCAAATATCTTGAAAATATGACTCAATAAGCTCAAATCTGCAACATCCAACTTTCAACCTGCAAATAGATCTGCAAACCCTAGCTGGTTGAAGCACCAAAATGGTAATAAAACCTGCAAATAAGTCTAATGATGAATCCTGAATGAATCCACCTCTCAAGTAGAGTTGGGTTTTCGTCCAACCTACAAATCTCCAAGGGTTTTTGTCCTCAGAGTTAGCTGAATCTGAGATTCAAGCCTTTGCAATAATGCATAAGAAATATTAACTCAACAGTAGATGCCCAAATGCCTTGCACTCAACTCCTTTAAAGGCATAAATGAATCTTCCAGAAGGAGTCAATTTGAAACTAACTCTAGCTTCTAGAAGAATACTTTATTTAATAAAGTGACCTTTTTAATATTTAATTATTTCCACTTTATTTTAATTAAAATAATTAATTAAAGTAATTCTTTTGGAAATAATATTAATGTCTGGACAACTTTATCAATTAAATTAATTAAGTCACTTTACCACAAATTTGGGGACATTATAGTCCTCCCTCTCCATAGATTGCTTGCCTTGAAGCAACTCACACCTGCACACCAAAAATTGAATACTAGGATCCCATATCCATCTCTGAAATATTGATGCACCCATCCGCTTCGCTACTCTGATAAAATTGTCATTCTGCAACAACCTGGGAAGCGTTCCATTAATCATGCAAATTCCTAGATCCCAAAATCTGACAATCATCCTCATATAAATTGTGCACAGAAATCTCTTCCTCTAGCCTTTTCTTGAATTCAGTCATCCAAGAACACAAAATACTTTTTGGTGCAATAATTAGTGGCCTCTCATCTGGACACTTGATCAAAAGGTTCTGAATAACCTCATTATGCAAACTCCAAGTGCTTGTGTCATAGTTCATCTTCACCTCAAAAGTATGCCCAACAGTTGCAAGTGTCTCCATGATATGCAACACAAATCTATGAAGTAGAGAAGCTACATACTCTACCAAAGATTCCTCATCATGAGAGGATTGTATCTCATTAAGTGTGTCAAGAATGCTCACAAACCAACCCAAATCTGCCTCACCCATGTCTCCATCCACATGTGTAGTCATAACATTAGTGGCTAATCCACTAACTGTGTGCCCAACATTATCTCTGATTTGAGCCTTCAATGGGTTCTCTAAAAGAGGAAACTTATGAACCTCATGATGCAAACTAGATACCCAAACAAAAATTTTTGAATCATGCTTCTCCTCTTGTTCACACTCATCTACATGTTCTTCTTGTTTGCTTACCTCAAGACGCTCCTCCTTTGCATGCTCAACTTCGACACATTCTTCCCTTGGAAGAAATAATGATCAAAGATAGGCTTCTCTTCGTTGTCTTGTTTGATCTATATGATTGACTTGTTCCTTGATTTCCTGAAGGTGTTGTCTTGCGTGGGCAGCCAACAACTTTGCCTTCTTAGCTCCTTGTAACCACCCATCACACAAAAGTCAAAACCAGTTGCAGCAACAAACCCTTGTTCCCCACACAAGCAAAGCTTATTCCAGAAAATGATAAGTGTTGAATGCCTATTCAATGCTTTTTTTCAAATCTTTTTATACCTCCAAGAAAAAGCACAACTTTCCAAGTTGATTTTGTTCATTAAAATATAATTATCATATTGCTTTTGTTGACTTTATATTATATCTCCACTTGGGTGCCCATTCCAATGACCTTTTTTATAATTTGACTTTAAGACTATAAATACCCCCTTTATACTAAAGTCAAATAAGGCATTATAATATGCACTTTTTGATAATTAATTATTATTATTAAATTACAACTTTAATAATAATGAAATGCCATAACTCCAACAATAATGAATATTAATCAATTCTGTCTACGCCAGGAGGTAACCCATTGAAACCTCTGCTCACCTAGGTGCCTTACCAAAAATAGTAAGGTTGGCCTCTATCACTCAATTGACTTACTATAAATAGTAAGTGTAAAAAAATGGAGACAAAAACCTCTAAATAACGTCACCTCTGAATATCACAAGGGTCTAGAGAAATAAACACTACAAATTTCCATCTGAAGAGCGAGATAAATCCGACATTCAACCCTCTAACCATCAACATTAGCCTATGAGGGTTAGATGATAGGCTAATCCATCGAGATACTGAAGTGGGCTAAGAAGGGAACATTGGAGTCCGCCCTCCTTGAAATTGCTTGTCCCCAAGCAATCTCAACTCTAGATGCTGCAAAATATCTGCTCTCCCATGGAGCATCCTCTACTGACAAATCCCTCCATTTGATCAAATACACCCTGATGACCCGTCTCCACAGATGAGGCTCCCTGAAATCAATAATGGCCTCAAGTACTAAAATCAACTTCCCTTCCTCATCAAGGGCCAGTAGAGGTATAGAGGGAATAATATTGTGTCCTAACGCCTTTTTGAGGCGTGACACATAAAATACATTATGCACTCTACTGTCTGTCGGTAACTCTAGATTGTAAGCCACCTCTCCCACACACCTAGTAATCCTGAAAGGACCGTAATAGCGTAGCTTGAGCTTCTCGGCACCACTCTTCTTGAGAGTGGACTGGCGGTAGGGCTGAAGCATCAAATACACCATATCACCTATATCAAATGATCGCTCAACTCTCTTTTGATCTACATATTGCTTGTGCTGATTTTGTGCCTTTTGTATATTCTCCTTCAAAGACCTCATGATATCCTGATTCTCCTGAAGAAGGTCTCTAGCACTCGGCACCCTATTGTCACTTAGCAACTGAAAGATTCCTTCCTCAATCTGATCTGAATTTTCTGATTTTGGTTTTTCTTGGAGTCTTTGACCAGCATATAGAATGGGCTTTTGTTTTGTTTGTGTTTTGTGCTTCTTTTTTTTTATGAAATGCATGACATGTACAATGCTAATAAAGGAAAAATAACCAAATATACGATGATTCTATTAATTGAAAGACTGAAATTACATAGATATGGGCCAATTGCAACATACGCATTCATCCAAAGGCCAGAAAATGACTTTTTACAAGGCTGCAATTGAAATTTCAGGTTTGATATAACCTTGATACAGCAAATTCGAACTCTCCCAGCTTTACAAATGACTACCCACTTTGTTTCCAGGTGTGAGAGGAGTTGTGCCACTACTGTATGAAACTTCTCAGCTCCAAAACTTCAAAAAACTTCACCTAGCACTTAGGGTTTGAAGCCCAAATGCCAAACAAAAGTGTGGCTGCCTATGCAATTGTTCAAAGATGGTAGAAATGTCCTCTAAAAGGACTGATCTGCAATTTGATGCGAATTTTTGTCCTCAAAATGGACTGATCTGCAATTATAACCCCAAATAATGCTGCCAACTCCACACTGAAGCTGGATAATGTTGAATCCTGTCACCAGGAGAAATGGGTTTTCATCCAAATCTCCAAATTCTCCCAGAAGTTTGCGTTCCTGGAAGCTCCAAGCTCTTCAAACCCTCAAGTTTGCTGGTGCTCTCAAATTGAAGTCATAAGAATGAATCCAAAATAGACAAAAATGCCTTTTAATTTTCACCAAGAGGGGTCAACCCGTTTTGGGGGTTACTATTTGGCCTAAAACTTCATAAAATAACATTGAGTGTCTAATTTTACATTGTGAACTTGGCCCCCTTTTTAAAACAACTTAAGTTCTAGGATGGGGGTGCACTTTTCACTATTCACTTTCTAATTTGCTGTTACTATTCACCTTTCACTATTCCATTAAAGCCAACTTTATTATTTCCAATTTATCCCTGGTTTAATCAACTTAACTCGACTCTGAAAGGCTCGAATAGCTCCTGGCAAGGTTCCACAACCTCGAAAAGGTTCCTTATCCATACTGTTGACCTATGGGAACCCTCGTGATAGGTCAACCTCTACATCAAATCTGAATGCCTAAGGAAGGGACATTACTGTCCACCCTTCCCGGGATTGCTTGTCCTCAAGCAATCGCATGCCAATCCATTGCACCACTCTGATATACATGCCATATAACCATAACTTTTGAAGCAACTTACCACGATCACTAAGTACCAATGCACCATCCATGTCAATACCTGAATCCCAAATTGTCCTACCCTTTCGGCTATAGATATCCATTATAATACAAGCAACACATACCATCCATCAGTAAGAGGAGGCCATCAAAAACAGATGGAAATCAACTCCCATTTGCACATGAAACAACTCATTAGGCCCCCAAATGTTGTCGTAACTCAGGTCTGAAGAGAGAACGAAGTCATACGGGTCATCATACATGTCAAAGAAACCCATATCATACTTCCTATTGACCCCATGAATGTGCTTCCAAGTAGGACAGCTACTTTCCCATAATGAATTAATGGGGATGAAGTTAGCAATCAACAAATAGAAAGCTGACATACAATAACAAATCAGTGACATAACCATAGATGGGTTATGGATGCTTTCTGCACCCATCCAAGGCGAATTTTGAGTGGCCGGTCCACTATGAGCATTATCACCACAATCAACAACCGAAAATTCCAAAGTCCCCATTCCATTATCCAAATGACATGTCTCATCAGCTTCCCGAGTGAGTAGGGGTGGAAGTGGCTCAAAGAATTCTTCAACACTAAATGTCACAAGGCTTCAAAAATCCTCATTGTATGATTCTTCAATCTGTTCAACTCCTATACCATTTACCTTGTCACCTTGTGCCCTCGGAAAAGCTGCTATACAAGACTGAGTTTCTGATTGATGCAAGAAGTGATTGTGCCTACTCAAAAGTAGACAAGGATCAACAATCTTCCTTCCTTGTTTCCCTTCCAATTGGATAGTCAAGCCTCTAACTCTACCCATCTGTAAGTTGTCTATTTTTATCAGCTCCAAAACCTCTTTGAAGGAGTGCAATTGTGGATAAGAAATACCATGCTTTATTCCTTTTCGTCTTTCCTCACTTTGGCTTATCCAACAGATATCTTTTTTGTAGTTGCCCTCCATCCTTCTTATCTTGCTGTCATGGAACAGAATAACAGTATGCAATTTGTATTTATGATTTGTGCCAATCCAAGTGTATGAAGGTAGGAAACTATCGCTAGTTCTGCCTTCAACTGATACATAGTCATTTCCATCATCATAAATTGTTCCCAGCATTGTTGTACAAAGACTAAAGTCACACATTTCAATATCCAGCAATGAAGAGGTATGAACAAACCATAGAGAATAATCTAGCAAACAATCCACACACCCTCTTATGGAATTCTCATCAATAGAAAATGGTGTCAACTCAATGGTTTGACCCAGCCTAACAAAAGGAACCAATGTAAGATAAACTATCAAATCATCCATGTACCCCCATAAGAAGGCACCATCAAAATCATGAGTAGGCTGGTTTAGTTCACCAAATGGAACTAATACTTCATGCAAAACTGAGTTACCTTCATCATGATAATCATACTCATGCACAACATCAATGGCTGGCTGAGGATGAGTACACAAAGCTGCTAACCTCATTCTTTTTACCATCTCTAGACGCTGTTTTGCATGGCCAACAACTAACTTAGCTTTCTTTGCCCTCTCTAGCCAAATATTACACTTCTCTTGTGTCTCTTCCACACCTTCAAAAATCTGATAGACCAAATCAGATTGTGTAGCGCCCTGTGTTTTGACAGAATTACCATATCCAACACTCCAATTTTGTATGTCATCATTAGTAGACCACAAATAACAGTCCTCCAAAGGCGTTAGCATGCTAATCTCATGAGAAAGCAGAACCATCGAGCTGCTGCCCTTCAACAAATCAGATATAATGTCATGCCAATCCAGAAACTTGTCATCCCTTTCAACATACCTATCAAGTGTTGGTTCAATACAATTCTCTTCACATGCATAATGTATGCCTTCATGAAACAAATCATGACCCAAAGCTATCATTGATTTGGCTACTATTTGATGAGGCAAAGTATATTTGAGAGCTTTCATAATAATGTGTTTCCCATCATGTAGGAAACTCAACTCCATTTCCTGTAAATCTTGGATGATCCTTTGTAAAGAATGTAGCCATTGCATACCAATTACAACTTCATTGTCCTTCAAGTTAAGTACATAAAAGTCATCACAGAAAGTGTACTCACCAAAGATAATGCCAAGCTTACTCTCTTCTTGCAAAGAATAGTAAGCCCACCTGTTATAGTCACATCAAACCCCTCAAAATCTTCACAATGTAAACCTTTTTTCTTTACCAAACCATCGTCAATGTAGTTATGTGTAGCTCCACTATCACATAGTGCCAAAACCTTGCAACCAAATAATTTTCCTTCGAAGACAAATGGATTGTACCTTGGAACACTTGAAAGATAAGAGATTCTAGAACCTTTGTTACCTTCATTTACTAGTTCTAGTGTTGGTCGTTCATGATCATGCTCTTTAGTCTCATTATGAGGTTGTCCCTCATACTCCTCCATAACTAATATGTTTTCCTTTACTAGTGAACTCCAAGGTGTGGTATGCAAGATAAACCAACAATTATCAAAATGCAAGATCTTCTTAGTAAGAAACCACCTAGTTCCCCTAATCAGCTCTCTCAAGCAAAATGCTTCATATGTCCATAGCAATTGTCCTTCCATTGGAGATGATGCATGACTAACCATAATGAAACCAATAGTGTTCCATTCCACACGAATGGATATAACACTTGTGGCTGATCCATCAAGTGTTTATCCCATATCATCATTTTTTTGAGCCTTCAAGGGGCTCTGCAAAAGAGGAAGGTCATAAACTTCATGATGCAAACTAGATACCCAAACATCATGATTTTTCTCTTGTTCATACTCATCTACATGTTTTTCTTGTTTGCTTACCTCAAGATGCTCCTCCCTTGCAAGCTCAACTTCTACACATTCTTCCTTTGGAAGAAATAATGATCAAAGATAGGTTTCTCTTCGTTGTCTTGCTTGATCTATGTGATTGACTTGTTCCTTGATTTCTAGAAGGTGTTGTCTTGCTTGGGCAGCCAACAACTTTTCCTTCTTAGCTCTTTGTAACCAACCGTCACACAAGAATTGAGTTCTCTTGACATCTACGTTGGTATGATGTATAAAATCAGAACCTTTGTGGCTTGAATCCATAATACATTCCTCATGTTTAACACACAAAACTTTGGTGCTAACATTGGAAGACTCTATAGCATTGTCATCTTTATATGATTTGGATGCTACCTCATGATTATAACTGTAGTTGCAAAAGTCAGAATAGGTGTTACACCTAGGTATCATGTTTACAACATCTCTAATGGGCTGATCCATGACTGTAATCTCTCCCACTTTGTGATCACAATGAAGACTCAATGGTGCAATAGGTGTCTCCTCATGATCCAAAGTTTTAACATTTTTAGGATTCCCACATAATAATTGATTTTTGCATTGAACATGATCACTAGTAGACTGCAGATCACAAGCAAGTGATTCCTCTTCCTTTCCTTGTTCTTGCATCTTTAGCTCTCCTTTCCCGATGCTTTCTTTGCTATCTTTTGATTTTTCTTCATGTGTAGGTGATGTGACATTATTGGAATCAACTATCACACTAGAAGATGCTTTATGAGCACCCAAAGAGTTCATACCATTCCTATCCAAAGCACTGACATGAACTATGCTAGCCTCTAATGTAGAAGTCTTTTGTGAAACCTCTTGCAAGGATGATTTAGACAAATTATTACCCAAGGCTGTCCTAATGCCTTCTTGATTCAAATGAGCATGTCTATCAAATTCATCATATAAATTTTTGCATACCTCATTGGAACTTGAAGACACCCAATCATTCTCATGAAGAGTTGTATCAACCATATGTGAAGATTCTCTAAACAATTCATAAGCTATATTGTGATATTCCTTCCTTGCATGCTCAGTCTTGTGGCAAAGATTCGGGTGCATGTCCATGTAGTCCTTGAAAGGAAAATTCTCCTTAACACGTTGAGGAAGAATGGTATACTCCTCAAATATGCTAATCACCACCGCTTCTTTGTCTTGTGGTGTTGGGATTTTGCTAATAGAAAATGAGGATGATCCTTTAGAGAGTCCCAACTTTGAAAGTGAATCATTTAAATGCTGCAATTTTTCTATGGTTTTGTATTGTGTTTTCTCAATTTCTTTCCTTGCCTGTTTATTGCCAAACAACTTTGCCATGATGACCTTTTTCGCTGTCCCAACTGAAAACCAAATCCAAACTGACTGGTGCACAACTAATTTCACACCAATTGAATACAATCATTACCCAACAGACTGGCAGGATTATGGCTCTGATACCACTAAAAGATACCTTCCTCAATCTGATCTGAATTTTCTGATTTTGGTTTTTCTTGGAGTCTTTGACCAACATATAGAATGGGCTTTTGTTTTATTTGTGTTTTGTGTTTTGTGTTTTTTTTTTGTGAAATGCATGATATGTACAATGCTAATAAAGGAAAAATAACCAAACATGTGATGATTCTATTAATTGAAAGACTAAAATTACATAGATATAGGCCAACTGCAACATACCCATTCATCCAAAGACCAGGAAATGAGTTTTTACAAGGCTGCAACTGAAATTTCAGGTCCGATATAACCCTGATACAGCAAATTCAAACTCTCCTAGCTCTACAAATGACTACCCACTTCGTTTCCAGGTGTGAGAGGAGTTGTGCCACTGCTATATGAAACTTCTTAGCTCCAAAACTTCAAAAAACTTCACCTAGCACTTAGGGTTTGAAGCCCAAATGCCAAACAAAGGTGCAGCTGCCTATGCAACTACTCAAAGATGGTAGAAATGTCCTCTAAAAGGATTGATCTGCAATCTAATGCGAATTTTTGTCTTCAAAATGGACTGATCTGCAATTATAACCCCAAATAATTTTGCCAACTCCACACTGAAGCTGGATAATGTTGAATCCTGTCACCAGGAGAAATGAGTTTTCATCCAAATCTCCAAATTCTCCCAGAAGTTTGCATTCCTGGAAGCTGCAAGATATTCAAACGCTCAAGTTTGTTGGTGCTTTCAAATTGAAGTCATATGAATGAATCCAAAATAGACAAAAATGCCTTTTTATTTTCACCAAGAGGGGTCAACCCGTTTTGGGGGTTACTATTTGGCCTAAAAATTCATAAAATAACATTGAGGGTCTAATTTTACATTGTGAACTTGGCCCCCTTTTTAAAACAACTTAAGTTCTAGGATGGAGGTGCACTTTTCACTATTCACTTTCTAATTTGCTGTTACTATTAACCTTTCACTATTCCATTAAAGCCAACTTTATTATTTTCAATTTATCCCCGGCTTAATCAATTTAACTCGACGCTGAAAGGCTCGAACAGCTCGTGGCAAGGTTCCACAACCTCGAAACGGGTCCCCTATCCATACCGCTGACCTATGGGAACCCTGATGATAGGTCAACCTCTACATCAGATTTGAACGCCTAAGGAAGGGACATTACAGCAACAAATCCAGAAAGTTGGGCGCATCATACCCATATAAAGCCATGAATGGTGTCATCTGAATAGACATGTGATGAGTGGTATTGTAACAATACTCACACAGATGTAACCACTTCACCCATGCCTTTTGTTGCCTTGCTATGTAATTTCGGAGGTATCCTTCCACCCATTTAGTAACATTCTCTGTTTGCCCATCAGTCTGTGGGTGGTAGCTCGTACTCAGAGTAAGCTAAGTCCCACTAAGCTTGAACAACTCCTGCTAGAAATGGCTCATAAACCTGTTGTCCCAATCACTGACAATACCTTGTGGCAAACCATGCAACCTGTGACTTAATTTTCAGTTTGCATTTAAAAAGTCACATAAATATAATATTATTTAATTAATAATATTCCCTTTTGAATTAACAATTGGAGGAAAATATTAAATAATTAAATAATATTATATTTCTCCATAAAGTCAAAAATGGGAGATTACACTATCACTGTCACTAGAACTAGTTTTGTGTATACTCAATATCCCTGAAGTTGTCTCACCTTCACGTACTGGAGGTGGTTCCCATTGTTTTGCACCTCTGGTATACTGTATGAACTCCTTACCAAAGTAGCATGGACACGGATATGGATACAAATACAAATACGGTATCGGACACAGATACAACCATTTTTTAAGACCCTCAATATGGATACGGTTGGATACGGCATTCATAAAAAACACATACATGTATATTTTCTGAGTTACTGGAGGAGATTTTCATTACTTTAAAAGAAAATAAGTAAATATAAATTAAATAATATTAAAATTTATATTAAATTTAAAGAATAAACAATTAAATTTATATTAATAAATTTTATTTATATTTAAAGAATAAATTTTAATTATATTTAAAGAATAAATTTTAATTTTTTCAAAATTTCTAATGTTTAAACAACATAATATAAATATTAAATATAACTATAAAATTATAAACAATTAACTTTTCTAAATCTATAAAAAAAAAATTAGAAGGCCAAAAAAATAGTAGAGTTGCAGTAGAAGAAGACTTAGAAAAATGGGTCAGTGAAATAGAAAAACATTTCATTTGTCTTCCTCATTTGGTGTAAGTTTTGTTTATACAAAACAAAAAAGAAAATTGCACAATTGAAGTTTTTTAAGATTAAGTTTAGGAAGATTCATGTCAGATTTTTTGAAAATCAAATCACATAGTATCTGACACGGCTGGAAAATCAAGTTTTTTTGGGCACGTGTGGGTACGATATCCAATGTGTATCTGCAGTGTATCGTACCCGTATCCATATCGGATATGGGGATACGCGCACCCAAGGAGGGGCAGTGGCGTATCCGTCTACTTTGCTCCTTACTCATGAAACTACTGAATCATAGGATGGCAAGAAACCGCTCTAATACCATTGAAATATCCCACCCCTTCTAGAGATATTTGTTGACTGTTTTACCTTAACTTCTTTTTGTGTTTTTGAGTGTTTTTGCTTTTTTTGGTTTTTTTGCAATAAGATGCTAGGAAATGCAAGAGATGTATATATACAAATGCAAGGAAGATAAAAAAATGCAAATACAAATAGCACTTTCAAATTCAGATGTACTTATGAGAGCTTTTACAATGTTTCACACTCGGAATAGCCATAGCCCAATATTTTGCAAATCTGGAAATGATTATTAGCAGCCTGGAAAACCCTTGATGTGAACACCCAGCTTGAAATGGTGAGTTCTCCACCTTAAAAACACAGCTGCAATACTCCTATGGTCTAGCCGCCCTCAATAGAGGTGAAAAAGAGTAGGAAACTTAGGCGTTTCAGCCTAAGGATAAAACGCCACCCTCATGAACTGTACGGTTTGGCTGAGGTCTGAATAGTACATCCTTGAAACCCCACGTGGCAATGAAGAATGAATGCTAACCAGCAATAAATGCCTTCTAAGTATTTACTCTTTCAATAATCTGAAACTTCTTCTCAATACGTTGAATTTTTTGAAGATAAATCCTCCAATCAGCACAATGAGACTTCTGAATCAAAGCCTCCAGTATTTGCAAACCTTGGGTGCTTTTTACATACCTATAGTAAGCAAAATCTAGGAGAAATTTGTTCCCCAAGACCAGTTGCAGCAACAAACCCTTGTTCTCCACACAAGCAAAGCTTCTTCCAGAAAATGATAAGTGTTGAATGCCTATTCAATGCTTTTTTTCAAAGCTTTTTATACCTCCAAGAAAAGCACGATTTCCCAAGTTGATTTTGTTCATTAAAATATAATAATCATATTGCTTTTGTTGACTTTATATTATATCTTCACTTGGGCACCCATTCCAATGACCTTTTCTATAATTTGACTTTGACATTAAATACCCCCTTTATACTAAAGTCAAATAAGGCATTATAATACACATTTTTTGATAATTAATTATTACTATTAAAGTACAACTTTAATAATAATGAAATGCCATACCTCCAACAATAATGAAAATTAATCAATTTCATTTGCGCCAGGAGATAGCCCACTAAAACCTCTACTCACCCAAGTGCCTTACCCAAAATAGTAAGGTTGGTCTCGATCACTCAACTGACTTACTATAATAGTAAGTTTATAAAAATGGAGCCAGAAACCTCTGAATAACATCACCTCTGAATATGACAAGGATCTAGAGAGATAAACACTGCGAACTGCCATCTGAAGAGTGAGATAACTCCGACACTGGGCCCTCTAACCATCAACATTAGCCTACGAGGGTCAGATGATAGGCTAATCCATCGAGATACTAAAGCGAGTTAAGAAGGGGACATTATAGTCCGCCCTCCCTAAAATTGTTTGTCCCCAAGCAATCTCAACTCTAGATGCTGCAAGATATCCTCTCTCTCCCATGGAGCATCCTCTACCAACAAATCCCTCCATTTGATCAAATACTCACTGATGACCCATCTCCACAAATGATAGGCTAATCCATTGAGATACTGAAGCGAGCTAAGAAGGGGACATTACAATCATCCTCACGTGAAATGGCTGCTATCTCATGATGATGCAAGGAAATATGACTGCAGTTGTAACTTGCAAAAATCAGAATTGTTGTCGTACCTTTGTGTTATGTTTTCAACATCTGTAATGACCCTTTTTAGTGGAAGCACTTAAACCCGAATCTTGCATTCAAAGTGTTTTTCAAAGAGACATTAGAAACGTTAGGGATTGATAAATTTCAATAATAACATCTAATTAGAGCAAAGATGATTTAATTATTCATTCCTTGCCAAAGGATTATTCATTTCCTTCCTATTATTTACTATGAATGATTCATTTATGAGTACAAACGTCTTTCGAGATCTCATAGATGGAATTCTATTATACCATTTAACATCATCGTGCATGAATGGAGTCATTATTACTGATAAGGCTCAATAATTGCTACAAGCATCATTATTGGATAATCACAAATAATATGTTATGTATATACCTTATCTTGTATATATTGTATGTGTCCACCACCTATGCGGTATTTATGAGTCTCAATATATATATATATATATATATATATATATATATATACACTCGTCAATTACCAAATACATTTATCAACATATAAATTATATACCGAAAACATATTATATTTAATATATTTATATTTATCAAATATATATATGGAACATCTATGGCAACTTCAGCCATTACTAAATTCTTAGTTCATTCCTTTATTATCATTTATATAATAAATTGTAATTATTTATAGTATCAATATTATTAACATCCTAGCAGCCATATTTTAATATTAGACACCAAGTATTATTACATCCTAAGGATAATATTATGAATAATATTGTTCATCACATAACATTACATTCTAAGGATAATATCTTAAATAATATTATACATCACATATTATTACATTCTAATATCATAAATAATTAAATAACATTATGAATAACCTTATATATCAAATATTATCATCACATTGTAAATATTATTTATATGAAATATTACTAACCTCACTATCCTTACCTATAATGAATAACACATACCAATACTCTGGTTTTACCACTGATCTGCTGTCTCTCCCCTTCTCCACAGCCAGCCATCTGCAGACTCTTTCTTACTTCAGAATTTCTTTCCTTAAATTATCTTCTCATATCTCCTCCCTCCGTTTTCCTTCCCACACTCTCCTTTATTTATATCTTTATGTCTCTTTAAAGAGAGACATCCTTCCAAGGGACGTGTCCCTTAATTAACAAACCTTCCTTATTAACTTTTAATCTCTAAACAAAACACCACTGCTTGCCCTTAATCGATGTCTCACTTACAATTATAACCGCTGCATACTAGGTATGAGCGCTGCTTGTAAATACTCCAAAAGCTAGATCGCTGTTGTCTTCTCATTCGTAGTATTGCTGCCTGGGGTAATTGACCGCTGCCTTTGTCCCCTTCACATCCTACGATTCCAAAAGAATAGGTGCTCTCTTTTATAAGTTTATTAATATTATTGTTGTTACCATGCCCATGTCTACATAATCGCTGTTTATTTATTATATGTTTACTTTCTTCTTTAAAGATTGATTTATTTGACTTACCTTAAACATATATATTTTCAGTATTTATTATTATAATATTTAATTTATTAGTATTTATGTTTTATTTTTATTTTTATATTTATAATATTTAAATCATTATTATTATTTATATATTTATGTAATGTATCGTGTGTCTCAACCCCATCACCGTCGACACCGCTTTTGCTTTTGTATTTATTTTGATTTTTTATATTTTTGCAAAGAAAAGACAACTGTATTTTATTCAAAATGCTATAAAAATTCATAACAATTATAGATGGTAAATAATGCTTCAACACTACCTTATGATGGCGTATATATTTATTAATCTTCGACTCACAATGAAGAAAATCAACATAAAAGGTACACTTTATTCAATGGCGAATGAGATTTAATGACGTTCATCATGCAGACTCCAGTCAAAATTTTATGGGACCAGACACTCAACAACTTAGTTTGTTCCGCACTTTCCATCGCATTCCGCTATTACCTTAGACTAGAGGCCAACAACGACGACCATCCTCAACAATCACGACATTGCCCATATCCAAATACTTGAGCACTGACATTTATATTGTCATATCTATGACGGCGTCATCTGCTTCACCCTTTATTACAAAGGCACGTTTTTCTCAAGTTTTAGGAGTTTCACTACCGCCTCACATCGCGATGGTGGACCTCGTTTCAATTGAGCACTATAAGTCATTTCTTTAATAGCGCACCTAAATATGGTTTTTCACCATGTTCCTTAGCTGGGTTAAACTCTTTGATGTAATATGCTTTTTTTCGTCCGATCTGATTTGACTACATGGCAGTCCTGAATTTTTCCTTCACATAGATTTTTATTTCACTGTTGGTGTCAGGACACTCATGTAATTTGATGTTCCACTTGTTCAGCCACTTGATGTTCTGTTTCATCCATGTTTTCTTTCTTCGGACTAGAATCTCCTCCATAACCGTTTTGGGCCACCGGTGGTTATCCATGTTTTCAACCTTTTTTAGATAACTTAACAACCGGGTTATCGCTGAAGCTTCCAAAGGAAAAGCTCCCGCCTCAGCTAGCAGGATTTCATAAGGAATGAGCTAATCTTTAAGAAATCAGATTTGCAGCCAATACAGAAGGCGCATGTATTTGGCCATCAAGCCGACACTGCTAAGTTTTTGTTTGTTTTTTGTATTTTTGATTTTTTGGTGGTTTTTTGCAATAAAAGACAAATTGCGATTTTGATCTAAAATGCTATAAAAATTCATAATAAATTCATAGATGGTAAATAATGCTTCAAATCACTACTCAGATGATGGCACATATATTTATTAATCTTCTGGACTCATACAATGAAGAAAATCGAACATATAAGAAAAAGGCAACACTTTTATTCAAGAGAAACCTGATTATTTGCAGCCGCCAATATGAAGAAGTACAGTACGGTCACTGGCTGACACTGCTAAGTTTTTGTTTGTTTTTTGTATTTTTGATTTTTTGGTGGTTTTTTGCAATAAAAGACAAATTGCGATTTTGATCTAAAATGCTATAAAAATTCATAATAAATTCATAGATGGTAAATAATGCTTCAAATCACTACTCAGATGATGGCGCATATATTTATTAATCTTCTGAACTCATACAATGAAGAAAATCCAACATATAAGAAAAAGGCAACACTTTTAGTCAAGAGAAACCTGATTATTTGCAGCCGCTAATATGAAGAAGTACAGTACGGCCAGCCTCAAATCTATAGATCTCCAACCTCGAAAAGGGTGCAAAGTACTCCAGAGGTCTAGGCGCCACCAATGATGGTATACAGAAGTTTAGCCTGCTCGTGAGCATGCCTCAGAAATAATGCTAGTAACCAACAATAAGAAAGCCGTACAATCTTGAAGAATGTGCCAGATGCCAAATGAAACACTGCCAATGCAATATTCTCCTTCTGGAAGAAAGATTGATCCAAAACTCTGATAATAAACTCCAAAATATGCCCAAATATGACTCCTGTGTGAAGTCACTCTATTGACAAGCTTAAACTAGTATTGCACAGTCTCAGTATGTCTGATTCTGAAGAGGGAACGTTCTTCAAAACCCGATGATCTGCAGAAACCCCACAATGCTCTTAGAGAGAAATAAAGACAAATTAGAATAATCATAACATAATGAGTTCGATTTGTCTTGAAGAAATATATATCTTCTCTGAAAAAGTCGACCCCCTTCCAAAAAGGCAATAAATGAGTATTTAACGAGAAGAAATTGCCTTTTCAAACTTAGAGAAATAATTAAATATATGCTTCCTTTTAACAATGACTATTGATAATATAATAAATATTCGCTTTTATTATAAAGTATTACTACTTTATATTATTCCATTCAATATTTAATATTTAATGACTTTATATTATAAAGTCACAATCAATATCAAATATTATTAAACGTTCGATATTCACCATTGGTTCACCAGATCATTGTTAACCGGGTTTTAAACCGAGTCATCTTAACTCAATCGTGTGCCCGGCCAAAATAGCAACCTTGTTTCACCCGACTTACTAAATAGGCATCTATAAATCACTAAAAGTTCACCATGCTCCAAACCAATCAACTACTGAGGTCTCTACTGATAACTGTCAAGGGATCTCTAAACACATCCGCCAACCCCAGGATCAATATACAACCCCAATAACCGATCGCTTGTGGAAGGGATATTGCTAGCTCACCTCTCAAATTGCTTGTCCTCACAATCTCTAAATTTGATGCTGAAATCTCCTCTCGACTGCAGCAGCACCTCAAACCGATAAGTCTTCACTGATCAAATACTTTGATAACCCGTCAAGAGCTTCTCTAACATCGAGGATGGCCTCAGGCACTAATATCAACTTCCCCTCATCATCAAGGGGTGGTAGTACTGGAGAGGGAATCACATGCTGACCCAACGCCTTCTTCAGGCGTGAAACGTGAAACACGTTATGAACCCTGCTATCCGCCGGTAGATCCAACTCATATGCAACCTCGCCCACTCGTCTGATAACTCATATTCAACTTCTCTACACCACTCTTCCGCAGAGTGGACTGACGATACGACTGTAACATGAGATACACCATGTCACCTACTGCAAAAGAACGCTCAACCCTTTTTTGATCAGCATACTGCTTTTGCTGATTTTGTGCCCGCTGGATATTGTCTCTGAGAGACCTCAAAATGTCCTGTTGATCCTGCATCATATCACCTGCGCTAGGCACTTGGCTATCACTCAACACCAAATCCAAAAAGTTGGGCGCCTCATACCTGTACAATGCCATGAAGGGCATCATCTGTATAGTCATGTGGTGAGTAGAGTTATAACAATACTCACAGAGGTATATCGACCTCACCCAAGCTCTCTGTTGTCTAGCTATATAATTGCGCAGATATCCTTCCACCCACTTATTGACAATTTTTGTTTGTCCATCAGTCTGTGGATGGTAGCCGGTACTAGGTGTCAGTTCAGTCCCACAAACTCTGAACAACTCTTGCCAAAAGTTGCTCATGAATCGACTGTCTCTATCGTTGACTATAGTCTGAGGCAAACCATGTAACCTGAATACCTCTCTGAAGAAAATCTCTACAGTCTGCGATGCTGTGAATGTAGTGGTGATCGGAAAGAAGTGTGCATATTTTGTCAGCCGATCAACAACCACGTAAATACAATCTTTACCTTGGGCTTTCGGCAAACCCGTGATAAAGTCCATTGATAAGCATTCCCACTTCCTGTCAGGTATTGGAAGTGGCTGAAGCAATCCAACAGGATATGTGTTCCTGTTTGTTCTGCTGACAAACGAAACACTCTCGTACATACTGAAGAACATCAGTCTTTAGCCCTTTCCAAGTAAACCGTTCTTGTACCAGCTTATATGTTTTGAAATAATCGGGATGGCCCACCAGAAGATTCTACAGTGACTCAATCAGATCCTTTCAACCTCAATCAGAACCAGAAAATCCGCCTTGTAAATGATCGTCATTCACAACGGTATACCCAATACCATCCCCGCTTTCCTCATTCCCATCAACAACAATGCGTTAGAAGTCTATGGGTCTTGCATACTGTGAATAATCCGGCGCCTCCAACTTTCTGAGATCCGTGGCCATAGTATTCAACTGAGGTCATGAGACAAGGCGCTGCCTACAACATTCTAATACTTCCCCTTTAATAAAGGTAGGACAATAAAATCGTACGATTGCAGTTTGCTGACCCATTTTTGTTGTCTTTCATTTAAGTCCCACTGTCCAAGGAAGTGTTTCAGGCTATTGTGATCTGTACGCACACTGAATTTACTGCCCACCAAGTATTGCCTGAACTTAGCCAAAGCGTGCATAATGGCTAACATTTCCTTGTCATAAATGCTATAAAATCTCTCAGGACCCCTAAGCTTCCTACTCTGAAAATCAATAGAGTGTCTCTCCTGCATCAAAACGGCACCAATGCCCTCTCCTGAAGCATCACAGTACAAATCAAATGACTTTGTAAAGTCTAGTAATGCTAACACTGGACATGAAGTCATAATCACCTTGAACCTGTCAGAGCACTCCTGAGCCTGTGGTGACCAAGCAAAAGCCCCTGTCTTTGTCAAATCAGTAAGGGGTGCGGCGTGATGTGAGAACCCGCTAACAAATCTCCTATAAAAAGCACACAACCCAATGAATCCTCTGAGCTATGTAAGGTTCTCTAGTACTGGCCACTCAACTATAGCTCGGACCTTCTTAGGGTCCATACTGACCCCCTTGGCACTGATGATGTGCCCAAGATACAACTCAGCCATACCTAGCTCACACTTGGATTCCTTGGCATAGAAGGACTCCTCAGCCAAAATACCCAGAACTGTATCCAAGTGAGCTAAATGCTCCTCCCATGACCTACTATACACTAGGATGTCATCAAAGAAGACTAACACAAATCTCCGTAGTTGAGAACTGAAGACCCTGTTCATTGTAGCCTGAAAGGTAGCAGGTGCATTGGTTAGACCGAAAGGCATAACCAAGAACTCGAAGTGACCGCAATGGCACCTGAAAGCGGTTTTCTCTATGTCTTGCTCCCTCATCCAAATTTGATGGTACCCGAATCTCAAGTCAATCTTCGTGAAGAAGATAGCACACTACAACTCATCAATCAACTCATCGATGCGGGGTATCGGGTACCTGTTCTTAATTGTTTTCTTATTGAGTTGCCAGTAATCTATACACATCCGAAGTGATCCATCCTTTTTCTTCACCAATACAACCGATGAAGCAAAAGGTGACTTGCTAGGTCTGATATGCCCCATAGCCAACAACTCATTGATTGTTTTCTCTATCTCATCCTCGAGGCGTTTCGGATGTCTGTAGGGTGTGATCATAATGGGCTTTGCGCCCTCCTCCAACTCGATAATATGCTCAGTGCCTCTGTCTGGAGGTCTGCCAGGTGGAATATCACTAAACACTTTAGGGTGTTTAGTCCTCAATATCTGATTGTCAGGATGGTACTCAACCTTCTGCTGCTCCTGTTGTGCTGGTAACAACATACACTCTGCAGCCCAATCTACCATATCATGACGAATGAGTCTCTCCATCCATCTGTAAGATACCATCCTCAGATGTGTTTAGTCCTCAGTATCTGAATGTCAAGATGGTACTCAACCTTCTGCTGCTCTTGCTGTGCTGGTAACAACATACACTCTGCAGCCCAATCTACCATATCATGACGAATGAGTCTTTCCATCCGTCTGTAAGATACCATCCTCAGATTACTCTCTCTGATGGCTTTGATGACATGAGGTTTCCCGTTTACCTTGAACTTCATCTCCATGTCGCGAAGATTGAGTGTGAACTCACCCAAATCGTGAATCCATGCCATCCCAAGTACCACATCAAAGATTCTCCTATATTGGTCAACGAGGAATTCAATTTTGAACCCATAGTTTTTAGTCGCATCGGAAAATCCGCTATCTTTCATCACATTGAGGGTGTACCCACCAGCCACTTTGAATCAATACCCTCAAACTCCTCTGCCTGTGTACCTCGTCTCTCTACCAACTGTGCATCAATAAAGTTATGAGTAGCACCAGTGTCGAGTAGAGCAATCACTTTCTGACCTGCTAGGAGCCTACGTAGTCTAAAAGATCCATCTCTCTGAAGACTAGTCAAATGTGCCTCCTATAACTTTCTTCCTCCCTCATTTTCACCATCATTTTTAGACAGATCAAATTGCTCTTCACCCTCATAAAACCACTCCATCTAGTTATTTTTCACTTTGGGACGAAGAGGGCATACATGCTTCTCATCATAAGGTGCCTTGCACCAAAAACACAACTTTTTCTTGCGTAAATCATTTAATGTTTCCCTGTCAAATGGTGGTGCATTTCGTTTGTTAGGATCAGGTGGATCCCTCTTCCTGTCAAATGGCCTATTCCTGTGAAATGATCTATTAGGCCTCGTATAAGGTGTTGAGCCTGAAGAGAACTTGCTGCGAGGTGCTGCAAGCGCCATACTGCGTGCCTTCCTCATGACCTCCTGAAGAGTAGGAGGATCAAATGCTTTGACCCAACCTCTCATCGGCTCCAACAATCCCTCGACGAAGAGAATAACAAGTCTCCTCTCTGAAATGCTTGTCACCATGACTGCAACCCTCTGAAATTCACCGATGTAGGAATCCAAACTACCTGTCTGTCTGAGCTGAGCTAGCTCTCTAAAATAAAGTTCTAGATCCTTTTTGTCAAAACGCTCTATGAGCCTGTTGGTGAACTCCTAGTAGGTAGTAATTGCGTGATGACCAAGTGTGTACATGCCGTGATGCCACCAGTCATGCGCCAACCCATCAAGATGCAGTGTAGAAAACTTAATGGCCTCGTCCTCCTGCATAGGTCTCAATGATAGGTAATTGTCTAACTTCTGTACCCAAGACCTTGCTGAACTCTTATCAGAGCCATCAAAGTAAGGCAAGATAATCTTGCTGACTGCATACTGAAGATCCCTGTTCACCTGTGGCTATGGCTACTGGTGTTAAGGAGCTTTGCGGTCAAATCTACCTCCTCCTCTGGGCTTATGCACATCCATGAACTCATGAAAAGACAAAGACTTCATGATCTCAGGTGCCAATGTCGAGTACTCTCCAAAGAATCTAGTCACATTTGCCACCTACATGCCATGATGTGGATGAAACTCAGGCTGGTGACCCCACTACTCCACCTTCAGTGTTGAAGGTGCCTCTTTGGATATAAATGTAGGTTGTCCAGCTCATGAAAAGACAGGGTGACGACCGCCACCGTGGCCGGCTACCCAATGGCCGGGTCTATGCTTGCATCTCCATTGCTTGGTCCTATCTGAACAGTAGTGCCATAGAGCGGAGCACGCCTATCGTGCTCATCAATTGGGACACTGTGTCCATCATATTATCATGCTTGCCTAAATTCCTACTGGTATTATCACTGCACAGTTTTTCCTCGGATCCTATGTCTCTGCCGGAATTTTTGATCTCGCTAATACAAAGTGACACCGCTCAATGTTATTGAACTGATCTCGCTAATACCCGTAATCCTTTGATAATCGGGCCTCACTTTCAGATAGTAATCATTCCTAATCCTCTATTCGCTTGTTCTCTACCTTATCAGAAAATAATATCTCTACTCATGAAAAAGCATCAAAAAAACACACATCTGACTGAAAAAGCACAGGATGGCAGGAAAACTGTGCTCTGATACCACTGTAAGAGACCAGGTGTCTCTCAACCCGATCACTGGCTAACACAGCTAAGTTTTTGTTTGTTTTCTGTATTTTTGATTTTTTGGTGGTCTTTTGCAATAAAAGACAAATTGCGATTTTGATCTAAAATGCTATAAAAATTCATAATAAATTCATAGATGGTAAATAATGCTTCAAATCACTACTCAGATGATGGCGCATATATTTATTAATCTTCTGGACTCATACAATGAAGAAAATCGAACATATAAGAAAAAGGCAACACTTTTATTCAAGAGAAACCTGATTATTTGCAGCCGCCAATATGAAGAAGTACAGTACGACCTGCCTCAGATCTATAGATCTCCAACCTCGAAAAGGGTGCAAAGTATTCTAGAGGTCTAGGCGCCACCAATGATGGAAGTAGAAGGCCAAGAAGCTAGGCGTTTTTTCCTGTGAAAGAAGCACGCCCTTGCAGCTGGAAGGTACGGCTGGTAACCAGCAATAAGAAAGCCGTACAATCTTGAAGAATGTGCCAGATGCCAAATGAAACACTGCCAATGCAATATTCTCCTTCTGGAAGAAAGATCGATCCAAAACTCTGATAATAAACTCCAAAATATGGCCAAATATGATTCCTGTGTGAAGCCACTTTGTTGACAAGCTTAAACTGGTATTGCACAGTCTCAGTATGTCTGATTCTGAAGAGGGAACGTTCTTCAAAAGCCGATGATCTGTAGAAACCCTTGTTTGTCAAACCCCAATGCTCTCAGAGAGAAATAAAGACAAATTAGAATAA
>VDFB02203344.1:0-65072 GCA_007258455.2 Sequoia sempervirens
GAGCTTTGCCACTCTGACCTTTGCAATTTGATGCCCCTTTTCATCAATGGGGAATTGATTTCATTGGAGAGATACAGGAAAGATCAAGTGGGGGATACAAGTGGATACTGGTTACCATTGATTATTTTACTAAGTTGGTAGAAGCAATCCCAACTAAATAGGCTATAAGCAAAGTTGTGACAAATTTCTCAATGGACAATATTATCACCAGATTTGGTGCACCACTGAGGTTAATCACAGATAATGGGATGTGTTTCAGATCAGATGATTTCAAATGTTTTTGTGCCACATATGGCATTACTATTTCTTATGCAGCTCCTTACCATCCACAAGCTAATGGTCAAGTTGAATCTATCAATAAGAGTCTTTTGAAGATTATAAGGAGGATGTTGAGTCAGAACAAGAAAGCCTGGGATTCAAAATTAAAATTGGTTGTGTAGGCTGATAGGATTACTGTGAAAAAGGAAATTGGAAAGTCCCCATTTGAATTGGTGTATGGAGCACAAGCCAGGATGCCTTTGCAAAATTTGTTACCAGTCTACAAGTTTGTCCTTCAGGAAGATTTGGATTTTCCTGAACCTATGGAAGACAGAATAGAGCAACTAGTTGAACTTGATGTAATAAGGAGGGTTGCTCAAATTCAAAACATGAAGTTACAGACACAGATGAAGTATCTATTTGACAAGGAGGCAAAGGATAGAAAGTTTGAAGAGAATGACTTGGTGTTGATGTGGAACACAAGGTGTCAGGAGAAGGGAAAGCATGGTAAATTTGAAGCTTTGTGGCTGGGACCTTTTTTTGTTGTTGGAAAGAAGGGTGAAGACTCATACTATTTACACAATGTGGCTGGTGAAGATTAGGAATTTTTTGTTCATAGGAAATTCTTGAAGCAATTTTTCTCTTGGACAACATAGAGGATTAAGGGTTGCCAGTGCATGGACAACTCTTGCTTATCCTCTTTAAAATTATTTTCCATGCACAGTAGTTTATGATTTCATCCATCTCCATTTCACTCTCATTTTCCATTTGTCTCCATCTTGCATTCACTTTCCATTCATTTCCATTTCCTTTCACTCCATTTTTGCTCTTTGGTTTATCATTTGTGTCTGGTCTGCTCACCCAAAGTTCTGGATCCTTGTAATGATCTTACTATCATTCATCCCTAGATGGAGCCACTATTGGAACTATTAAAATCTGATGATTTTACATTTTTTTCATCCCCCTGAGTTTCTATTTGAGTCCTCATCATAAGCACAGGGGCCTTCCATCATGGCATTTTGCTTGCATTTTGGCTTATATTTATCCGATAAGTCTATTGAGTCATGCATTTTTCACATCATGGTCTGTATCGATGTGAGAATGCCATTGTCTCCCTGACCCATTTTGCATTTTCTACTAACATGAGTCTGTGTTGCCTTTTGGCAAGACTCATTTGATGTCACAACGATCAAAGTTTTCTTGCAGGCACTGTTCGGCAAGAGTTCTTCACGGTCTTGGCGACAGAGGTTGATTCACACTTCAGCAGGAGTCTGGTTGTCGATATAATGTTTTGCCAAGTGCTTTGTGTCTTGGCAAATGGTTTGAATAAGGATACATTAGCAAGAGTTGCAGCGTCAGTACAATGTCCTGGAAAACTCTTTTGGTCTTAGCGACAAACACAGAGAGGGGACATATGGGCATGAGTGTTGTATTCGGTATGGGGTCTCAATGAATTTGAGGTGTCTTGCCGACCGGTGATAAAGCTAAGCATATCGATATAAAAAAGGGTTATCAAAGGGAGGTCTTAATGATTTCGTTGGGTCTCACCGATATAAATGGCTGAGGGTCTCTATTGGTATATGTGTTGCATTCTCTTGGCATTCTAAAATGAGTTTGGGATGCTTCGGTATGACATAACGTAATCTCCATGAGCTCTCCCCGACATTGATATATCTCACCGATACACAGGATGAAAAGGTTACATCGGTAAGAGTTGAATTTTGCGGCATATGGTCCTAGCGAATGTGAATTGTCTTACCGACTATGCGAACCAATATTGTTTTGGCTAGACTAAGCGATATCGATATAAGGTCTCGACGAGTGACCTTCGGTCTCGCCAATGAAAACAAAAAGACTTGTCAGTATGAAGATTGATTTGTCATAGCGACACACAAGATGAATGGGGGGCTTTTGGTGAAGCACGTTGTGGTCTGCATGAGCTCTCTCTAATGTCTAAATGCTATAGTGACTATGAATGAAGCAAAAAGAGCACTTCGGTGAGAGATATCTTATGTCTTAGCAATTGGAGTAAGTGAAAACATGACAGAATGCATCTCGAGGAAAAATAAAGAAATCTATGTGACTTCTCTCCAACTTTGTTGGGTCACGGTGAAAGCAAACAACACAAAGAACAGAGGAACCCACAAAGCGATTAGTGATTGAATTGCCTTCGGCATAACTACTGGATTGTCCTGGTGACTGTCTCACTAGTGAATAATAGAAATTTAAGTACTATGGCCGACATGTATACATTTGGGGACAGTTGCTCGCCGACTCAATTGGAGCCCAATTTCTATGGAGGGCCGACATGATATTTCATTATGATTTATTTTCTCATACTAGTGTATAAATAGGAATTTGGTAATTGTAAAAGGGGGATGAGCTGTCAGTTATTAGATTTTGATATACAACAAGTAGATATAGTTGAATAGAATTATCAGATCAGAGACTATTGTTTCATGATTTCAGAATGGAGGTATTTATGAAAATCAATTGATATTGCTGCATTTCTCTGGTGCCAATTATTTCTTGAATCTAATGAAAGTATTGCTAAGTTGTCTCCAAAATGGATTCTTTCTAATTGTTTAAATTGATATAACAAGTTTGTATTCAATTTATCAGTGCACATTTGTTGTACTTGTGTGGTTGATTGATTGGTTCTTTCAAGTAAAGACTAAATCCTTTTAGTTAATCAAAGTAATCAGAAAGATTCATTTGGATTGCTTAATTAGAGCTTAGTAATCACATTCTCACATGTTTATACAAGCTGTAAACATAACATATGCCAGATAATTTGAGTTTTCTCAGAGAAGTATTGCTCATCCTGATTTCATTTGTCTCTGCCTACCTAATAAGGCACTGGTCTCTGCAATTTCATCATTTGGATTCATTTAGTTTCTTTACATCTATTTTACATTTGTTAATTGAGCACTTTAGGATTTAGATTATAAGATTACTATTGCTATCAAGTTTGATTTCATTTGTTCACTTCCATCTGCCATCGTGGACAAACCATTGTGCAGGAAAGATAATCATAAGTTCAGTCTGCCCAATTCAGAAAGGTACACCTGCCTAGGTTTGGCAGCACCTAAAGAGTAGAAGGTTGAATTCATTGACCTTGTCTATTACCTTGAAGTGTATCAAGAGATTGGCAGCCTCTTGAGGCATCTTGCCTACATTTTTGAGAGCTAACACATCCCAAAATTCTTCAACATTTCTTTTACAAACTTCGATTGTGAAATAAAAATCCTTTTTTTTGTTTCATAGATTTGTATCCCAAGAAATAAATTCATCTCACCAAACATAGACATCTCAAACTCTTTTTTCATTTCTTTAGCAAAAATTTTGCACATTGTTTCATTTCCTCCAAAGATAATATCATCAACATATACAACTACTATCGATATTTTTTCATTTTCAAATTTGAATAACAAATTGCTATTTGTTGTACCTTTACTAAAACATTGTTGAATCAAGTATCTATCCAGACTTGCATACCAAGCTCTAGGAGCTTGCTAGAATCCCATATAAATCCTTCTTTAATTTGTAGACCATGTTTGAAATCTTCCAACTCACCATTCAAAAATGTAGACTTTACATACATTTGATAAACTTTAAATCATTATGAGCATAAAATGCTAAAAACATTCTAATAGCTTCCCTCCTAGCAACTAGAGAAAAATTCACCTGAAAATATATATCTTCTACTTGTGAGTAACCTTTACACACGAGCCTTGCCTTATTTCTAACCACTTCTCCATTCTCATTTAACTTGTTTCTGAATACCCATTTTGATCCAATTATGTTTTTATCTTCCAATCTAGGAACCAATTTCCAGGTTTGATTTTTCTCAATTTGCATTAGTTCTTCTTCCATTGCTCTCATCCAATTCTCATCTTTACATCCTTCACTCACTATCTTAGGTTCAACTATAGAAAGTAAACAAAAATTTATTTCAGCAACACCAATAGCAACTCTACTTCTTTTCAATACTCCTTTTCTCTTGTCTCCAATGATTGATCTTCTAAATTATTCTTTTGCAAATATTTAGGTGTCTTTTGGGACACCACCGAAGCTTCTTCTTCTTCATTTTTCTTTTCATTTTCTTCAAAAACTTCTTCTACTTCTCTATAATCAGGTTTGTCTAAGACATATCCATCAGCTTCAATTAAATTATTCAATGCTTCATCAACCTTAATATTTGTGATTTCTACAATATTTCTCATCCTTTTATTGTAGCATCTATAAGCTTTGCTTCTTAGGGAGTATTCAAGGAAGATACCCTCATCACAACTTGCGTCAAAATTTCCTAAATTTTCTTCATTTTTTATGATATAACATCCACTTCCAAATACTTTGAAATACTTTACAGTAGGAATATTTCCATACCACAATTCATAGGGAGTCTTCATGTTGTTATATTTTTCTTGAACTTGATTAAACACATAAAAAATAGTGTGAATTGCTTCTCTCCAGTAGACTTCTAGTAGACCTACCTTAGTAATCATTGATCTAGCAGCTTCTTGAATTGTTATGTTCTTTATTTCAACAATTCCATTATGATGAGAAGTTCTAGAGAAAACAACTATCATTTTATTCCATGCACTTCACAAAACATGTTAAACTTATTGGAGGTGAATTCACCACCTCTTTCAAACCTTAAGCATTTGATTCTCATATCCATTTCATTTTCAACCATATTTGAATACTTTGAATCTGTCTAATGCATCATATTTTTCTCTAAGTAAAGTAACCAATGTGAATCTAGAGTAGTCATCAATCAAAAGCATAAAATACTTGTAATCCTATAGAATTCTCACTCTTGTAGGACCACAAATATTTGTATGAATCAAATCTAGTAGTCTGGTAGTAGATTGTTCCTTTGATCTAAAGTTATTTCTAGCTTGCTTTCCAAACTGAAAATCCTTTCAAATAGCATTAACATGTTTTTTAATCTTTGGTAAATATCTCACATCTTATATAGCATTGATTCTCACCATATTATCAAAATTCATATGACACATCCTCTAGTGCCACAACCAATTGCCATTAATCTGAGACATAAAGAAATGTTGATCAACACCCTTAAGTTGATAAACATTTCCTTCATACTTCTTTCCAACAACAATCATTGTTTCAGATCCTTTCCTTATTTCAGATTTCTCATCCTTGAATACAAGATTATATCCTTTACTACACATTTGTCTAACACTCAAAAATTATGTCTTAAACCCTTAACATAGTAGAAATCATCAATATTATGCTTGCCATCAAAACTAACTAAACCTATCCCACAAATCTTAGCACTGATATCATCTCCAATCTTAACTAAGCCTCCATCATATTTTTCAAGTTTAAAAAACTTACTTTTTTCACCGGTCATGTGATGTGAACATCTAGTGTCAACAACCCAGTAGTTCTTTTCCTGTTTAGCATGAAGATCAAATATCACAGTATTTTCAACTTTCTCCAGAGTTCTTTCCTTCATTGACCTTTCAGTATTAGTAGGAGTAGATTCATATTTTATATCCAAGAACAAGAATTCATTATCATCCAAATCTCCATAATCAAATTCTTCATCAGAAATAGGAACATGTTCATTTACATAATATTCTCTCTTGATCATCTTTCCTTTGTTTTCTTTTTCTTCTCTTTTTTTATTCCTGTATTATTTTAGGACATCTTGAAGCATAATGACTAATTCCTCCACAACTAAAATATTTGAAAGATAAATTACCTTGAAACTTAGTGAAGCCCTTTTTCATTCCTCATACAAAGTTAGATTCCACTTCATCAAAGTTCTCTTCATCTAGAACTTCAACATTTTTTTCCTAAAATTAGTTTTTGGCTTTGATCCATTTCTCAAGCTAGGCTTTCTCATTTTGAATAATGTTAGAGTACCCAATAACTGATCTTATAGGTCTTATATTCTACAAATTCTTCAATAGCAAATACCTTTTCACTATATGCATCAGGGAGAGTTCTAAGAATCCTCTTTACTATCTTGGATTCATCCAATATTGCACCAAGTCCTCACATTCCACCTACCAACTCATCCACTCTCTGTACATAGGATTTGAATGTTTTCATCATTATACATTCGTAGGATCTTGAATTGTGCCTCCAAATTCTACAACTTTGCTTCTTTAACCTTTTCATCTCATTCATGGATCTTTTCTAATGCATCCCAAACCTATTTATCAGTCTTCAAATTTACAAATTTAATTAATTTAGAATGTGAAAGACTATTCTTCAGAATAATTTTTTCCTTATTGTGCACTTCATGTGGCTTGATCTCATCAACAGTACCCAGACCATTATCCGGAGCCATGTATGGAGTCTTGTAAGCTTTCTCAACATCATATCCATAGTATTCCATATATCCTTCCATCTTTTCCTTCCAGAAAGTGTAGTCAATTTCATCAAAATTAGGACACTCAATAACTATCTTTTTCACTATCTCAGACCTTCCTTTAGTGGTTAAGTTTTAGTCTAAAGAAATAAGTGATTGGGTTAAACTATGGGTTGAATTTATCTTTTTAGTTCTATATTTAATTGATAAATGACTTTGGATCAATCTTCGAGAATTTCACAATAATTTCCTCAATTTATCCTTCAAGTGTCAATCTGGGGGTGTAAGCTTGTGAACAGTGTTGCGAAAATCCACCTAAGGGGTGAAACTAATGAACTAAGGGGATATGGATGCATCTAAAAATTTAAAACACACTTTTCAATTTGAAATTCAAAAGCACAGTTCTTCAAATCATAAATGAATGGAATCCTTTCTTTAATTACTACCTACATATTTCATCCAATCTATCTATTTTTTATTAAACTTGAATAGTGAAAACTCAATATCTTAGGATATACACTCCTTAATATAGATATTAACAACAATCATTACAATAGTAAAAGAAAGAATACAGTTGCTAAAGATATATTGAAATAGTGCTAGCAACGAGAAGTTGAATTGGGACAAGAGGTCGAAGTGTGACAGGAAGATGAAATGTGGTAGAAAGAAGTAATGTGGTAGGAAGATGGAATACAACAGAGAGATGGAATGTGAATTGAATGCAACAAGAATTTTTATAGAATGAAACACAAAATAATCTGAAATGGAAAACACAACAATTAATCTGCAACAAAAATGCACTTCTTGTTCCTTAGAGCACAATTACATTCCACAAAGAATTCATTGCAATTCTTTTAGTACCAAATTAATCACACATGGTGGATTATCAATGATAGTTAAAATTGAACAAAAATTAAACTAAATTACAACACACTTGAAAAACATACATTTGATAGGAATGGATTTGTATGACATACAAATATCTAAGCTAATAATACATAAAATGATCTCACCGAGATTCCTGAGAGGGGGCCCTTCCTTTAGTTCATGAGGTGAGCAGAAAAGAATTGGTTACTCTAACTCAAGCCACAAACAACTGATTAATCATTTAGGAACAAAAATATATCTCCAATCTTCTTAATTTTGTATAATCTATCTATCATTTTTAGATCATAACACACACATATATATGTCTAGTCTTTTGAGTATCACAAGACAAAACAAAAAGAGTGTTGTAGTTTGTTATGGGACAATGGCCAACAAACTAGAAAATTATAGTTCTTGGGTTGGTTGCAGGCCACAAACCCAAAGCAGTTATAAAAAAATAATTTTTTAAATAAGAGATAAAAACAAAAATAGGTAGGCTTCCATCACATTCAACCCACGTATTCCTTTCAAGGTTTATTGTTCACATGGTTGGTTTTTTCTTCACATCTAGTTCCTGTAGCAAAACCATCCAAAATGTATTATTATCTCAATGATTTCAGCATTCTGAAAGCATTCTTTCCTCTTTGAAAACATATCAAATATTCTTTATTTCCCTAATAATTAATGGAAAGGACTTAGGAGAAAGGAAAAATGGAAATGGAATAAGGGAAAAAGGACATAAAAATTGAACACATTTTGCACCCATCATTTCCCCCCAACTTTAGGAATTTGCATGCGTTCATCTAAATGGTGAATACAAACTAGGTGAATGAACTATGCTAGTAGTAGTTGCATCCATGCTGCATTGTAGTTCCCTAGAAGCCTTAGTTACCTAGCATAGCCCTATTTTTCCTCCATCAATTGCTTCCCCCTGTTGTTTACTTTGTGTAGCAAGTTCCTTTAGTTTTTCTTTTAGTTGTTGATTTTCCTTTTGTAACTCTATAATGAATTGTCATAGTTGATTGAATGGGATGAGCAGTTGATTGCAATCTTCCTTTGGGGTCTCATCAAAAATGACAATAAGGGCCTTTGAAACATCTTCAACAATTGTGGTCTCATTTTCTAGCTAGGGTGGAGGAAATTTTGTAATGTTAACATTTTCTAAAACATCCTCGTTCCCACAAGGATTTGCATCTTCTTCATTATGCTCTCCCTCCTCTATAGTGTGTTCAACATGACCCAAAGTTTCAACATTAGCACCCAAAATTTCTTCATTATGCTGGACTTCTCCTTCAGGAAGAATGCCTTAAACTTTTTTAGATGCCCTCTCTATGTTGGTTATAAGGGTTTCATCCCTCCATACATCCTTACATTTAGGGATTTTCTCATTCTCAATCATTTCTTCTACATTATGTGGTTCTTCGTTGGTGGCCACACCATCGAGATGCACATGTAGCTGCTCAGGGGTTTCTATATCCTTAGAAGGAAGAGTTTCCCTCTATTCTTGCTCAGCTTTTTGTCTCGTCTTGTGCCATTTTTGAATCCTAAGTTCTCTAGCAACCTTCCCTTTTCCTTTACTAGGGTACTTTGTTGCTACTATCTCTACATTGGTTATGAAGTGTGAAACTTCTACAAGTTTTTTGAACTTACTAGAAGTCACCCTTTTACTTTGCTTGGTGAGGTGTGTGGTGTCTTTAGTTTGTGGACTGGAGGAGACTATAGGGATAATTTTTTTTCTTTTGGGGGGTTTTATCAATAGGGGTTTTCTTCAATTTCTTCTTTTTAGAAGATTCCCTAACTAGGGTTTCTTCTACAATTCATTTTGTAGGGATTTTGGCAGGTTCTTTACTCTCTATTTTAGAATTTAAAAAGGTATTCCATTCTAGAGGGGATTTCATCGAATGAAGGCCATGCATGACTATTAATTTGATTAACCCATGGTGGGTGAGGGAACACTCATGACCCTTACAAAATTGACTACATGAATGTTTCAATGAGAAATGCAAATAGTAAGGAATATTGAAAAGTAGGGCATTTCGTAAATGCAGCATGAGGCAGATATGGTGGGCATGAATATACACATACCTTCCTTCACAAGTAACATATTGAATCAAAAATTTAGCTACCTCATCCCACGAAGATGGAAGGGACTCTTGTTTGATACCTTACCCTTGCACATACTCAATAGACTCGCCTCTTTGTAGGAACTACTTATGGTGGAACTTGAGGTTTGTGAATCTTGTGGAGGAGTTAGGAAAGAATGAATCTCCTATCTAGGGAAGGCTAGTAACTGAAGCAATCATCTAAATTGTGATTGGAAACTGTAAACCCCTTAGAGTAACACTCTTTTTATGAAACCCTACAATAAACTCCATAGTGACCCTTTCATCAAAGGAAAATAGTTTCTTAAAGTATGTTATCTAGGAAACCTACTTAAAAACCTTATACGCTTCTTCACTGGAAATAATCTTTTTCATGTACAAAGGTTCATGCCTGGTGTGATCGCCTCCCATGGTGTGAAAAATGGGGCGGGAGCTTCGCCAACAACAACAGTAGAAAAATAATAGTAGATAGACGAAGATGATTAACGAAAAATATTAATGGTAAGTTACGGGTAATAACAGGTAAAAGGTTATAATAACAACATGAGGTGGAAAGTGATGAGGAATTATAGCTTGAAAAACTTGGATAATGATGAATAGTTAACCCATACCCCCCAACTTAGAGGTGAACCATCTCAGTCACACCAAGTAATCATTAGAAGAAATAAAAAACATTTAAAAAGTTTAAAAAGAGACAGAACACTTCCTGATACCAATAACCGTGAGGAAAATTTCTGGTGATATGATGGTTGGAGGAATGGTGGCATGCAACCAGAGCTAGAGATGACATCATGAAAAATATAAAAAAGATTCTAACCATGAAGGATGATAATGAAGCGGTACGAAAGAAGTGAGGCTAACCACAAGTGGAATGGATGTGAATGGAAAGACATCAACAAAAACATCCACGTGAAGGAGATGGAAGGTGGTGACAAGATTGCAACAGCACAAAATGAGTGAGTGATGGGACTCACATTACCGAACCAACCCATAGAAGCACTCGGAGGCAGGCGACAGGAACCAAGAAAGTGATACATAGGGTTTGAGAGAAGATAGCGACATGGAAAGTTTGAGGTTAGATGAAATGATCATGCCACTATGCTCACCACTTCTATACAACCTTTGCATGAAAAAGGGCCTCTTGATGCATTTCATCAAGAGAATGGAGTTGAGTGATTCTTTCTTTCTGAGCATCACTAAGATTGATCTCGAGTTGAAGTGTCATACGAATAGTTTTTACTTCAAATTTAATGGGAAAGATGACCTTCTTGCCATTGACAAGCTCATATGGTGTCCACTCAATGGTCGTCTTCCAAGTGGTGCAGTAGGCCCATACTGCTTCAAGGAGTTGTTCTACCTAGTCTTTCTTGTGCAATGCTACTATCTTGGTAAGAATATTCTCCAATTCTCTGTTGGTCACTTCTACTTGCTCATTGGCTTGTGGATGATATGGAGAAGACTTCCAATGCTATAATCAAATCATAAATGAATTGTGCTCCCTAGTCCGTGGAAATTTCCCTGGGTACACCAAACATGGTAAAGATCTCAAAATACAAGAAGTTAGCAACCTTGGTATCCCTAGCATGTTTAAGGTTACTACTTCTACCATTTAGTAGCATAATTCGTACAAACCAAAATATATTCTTTATTCTGAGGAGGAGGAATAATGGGCCCTACAAAATCTAACCCCAATTTTTCAAATGGTTCTATGGATAACTAAGGGTGTATAGGCATTTCATTAGAGTGGGTAGGATGCCCCATACATTGACATTTGTCACAATGTTGAACATTATGCTTATTTTCCTTATGGAGTGTGGGCCAACAATAACTGATAGTTAAGATATTTTGGGTAGTCCTATGAGTAGAAAAATGTCCTCTGTAAGGTTTTGTGTGAAATGCACACAAAATGTGAAAGACACCTTCCTCTTGCACACATCGACTCATGATATTATCAAGTCCTCGTCAGAAGAGCATTCCATTAATACACACATAATCACCACTGATTCCCACCAACTTTTGGCATTCCCTAGGTGAGAAATGTGGTGGGAACCTACAAGTAACCAAATAATTTTCCATGTCAGTGTACCACATATTTTTTGTTGATATAGTAAAAAGATGTTCATCTAGAAAGGTGTCATCAACTGGAGTTGGTTCATCTTCACACTACAGCCTGAAGAGAAAATCAGCCACTACATTCTCTCATCCTAGTTTGTTGAGGATGGTAATATTGAACTCCTACAAAAGAAGTAACCACTGAATCACTTTCCCTATAACGATAGGTTTGTTCATCAAAAATATAATGGAAAAATGATGCATATGTGCAAAAATTTTATATCTAGTGATATAGTGGAAAAATTTATTTATTGCATAAACTACAGTCAAGAACTCTTTTTCAGTAACACTATAATTTACCTTTGCACTAGTAAAATTCTTACTAATATAATAAATAGAGTAAAAGAGAGAGTCTTGCTTCTTTCCAAGTGCGACTCACATCAAAGTGTCTAATGCATCAGTATGTTTATGAAATGACAATTACCAATTTGGTCCTTGTAGCATAGGTGTTGTGATGACTTTACCTTTGATTTCTTCAAAGTCTTGTTGACATTCTGGTGTCCATGAGAAATCTACATCCTTCCCTAGCAAGAAAAATAGGGGTGAGGTAATCTTGCTTGAATTTTGAATATAACTACAATAATAGCCAAAATGTCCAAGGAAACTACATGCATCCTTTGGACAAGTAGGTACAAGAAAGTCTTGAATAATCTTGATCTTTTTCGAATCTACCTTAGTTCCTTTTTCAGAAATATAATGACCCAACACAATACCTTTATCATTAAGATATGATATTTTTTATGACTTAAGGAAAGATTATTCTCAATACATCATCTAAATAATTTTTAAAGATTTTCCTTAGCTTCATCATACGTAATCATGAACTAAATCTACAAAAATACTCAAAACAACCCACTAGAATGTAGTAGGAGTATTACACAATCTGAAAGGTAAGACATTATAGAAAAATGTGCCCCACAGACAAGTAAAAGAAGTCATGTCTTGGCCTTCCAAAGCAATACAAATTTGATTGTAGCCACTAAATCCATCGAGAAAGGAAAATAACTTCTTTCTAGCTAAGGTGTCTAGGACCTGGACAATAAAAGGAAGTGGGAAATGGTCCTTCTTAGTGGCCTTATTAAGGGCCCTATAATCAACACATATTCTCCATTTTCCATTCTTTTTAAGCACTACTACAATTGGGGACACCCATTGGCTATCTGATATAGGGTAGATAAATCCTACATTAACTTCTGAATTTCATCCTTAACTATTTCTTGTAGAACAAGGTTAAGTCTCCTCTTCGGTTGTCTCACAGGTCTAATCCCTTCCTCTAAATAAATATGGTGTGTACAAGTAGTTGGATGAATACCCCTCATATCCTGATAATCCCATGCAAAGGCTTCCTTGCAGGAACTCAACATGGCAATAAGGTCTTCTAGTTGTGAGGCACTCATGTTGGGATTAATGTTAAGCATCTTACCAAGTAATGATTTCCAAAGCTTGTGACTATGTAGGCGTATCTATAGCAAGTAGTTGTGAGCTAGATGAATATGGATAAGAATTTATGGATATCAAAAATGGACTATATATACAAGTGTGCAATAATAATTGGTGTAAAGTAATAAAATGTTGTATAGACTGTGAATTGCTAACTAATGGAAAGTTTCCAAATGGGAAATTATCACTTATACCCTTAGGTAAAATCATTGTCTCAAGAACATTATCAACCAAATAATAATTTTGCAAGAAATTATTAATAATAATTTCTTCTATTATATCCTCAAATTCCCTACTTTGATCTATTGTCAAAATAGGCAAAGACTCTTCAAAATCACTATCAATCCATAATGGATCCTCTGTTTCCATCAATGGTTGAGTTGGAGGGTACAATGTCAACTGCTTCATGTTCTCCCCATTTGAAATCACCATGTTCCCAGACTTGCAACCAATGAAGGCATTAACAGTTTCTAATCAAGGTCTTCCTAAAATTAAGGGGTATCCCCCAAACTTAATCTTTGGTTACAAAATCATAAAATCTGTTGGATACTCCCAAGACTCAATAGAAATAACGATGTATTTGATCATACCTTCTAGTTTTACAAGGGAGCAATTAGCCATTTGCAAGATTGTTGGAGTAGGTCTTAGACCTTGCAGGGCCAACCTATCCTTAGTCTCATTAGTCATTACATTTATAGTTGCTCCTAAATCCACAAGTGTATTTGGAATGACTATATCACCATACATACATTAATCATTGGACTTCTAGGATCTGTGTACTTAGGGACTGAGATACTTCCCAACATCAAGTCTGCAAGTTTTCGAATGACTTGGACTGTCTCGGGGTCCTACTTCATTTTTTGTTTCCTCCAACAAAGTTCTTTAACTATTTTGGTGTAAACAGGAACATCTCGAATGGCCTAAAACAAAGGAATCTTAATGTTAACATTGTATACCTCACTCATAAAATCAAAATCTGATTGAGGTACTTCCTATTGTTTAGGTTGTCCTTGCAGCCTATTGGGAAATGGAGACTTGGTTTGTTCCTATTCTAGCTTAGCTAGAGAGTACTTGACTTATGTGATGGTTGTTCCTTGGAGGTTCTTTCCAAACCTTAGGTGTACACCATCAATTTCCAATGCATTGACAAGATAAGTTGGGAATCCTACCACTTCATTATTATAGACCGGTTGAGCCACCTTATTGTTTGGATTGGATGTTGTTTGTGAGGGAATTGGTGTGGGTTTTGGAGGTTGGTTTGAACTAAAGGTTTGATTAGGTGATGGAACAAGTGGCAAGAGTTGTTGGTATTGTTGATATGGGTTTATTATTGGAGGTGGTGGATACACAAGGAATGACTGATATTATGGGTAAGGTGGTGGTGGTGCTCACCATGCTTTCCATGATTGTGTAGCAGACAGGTATTGTTGTGACCACTAGGGGTAGTATGGAGGTTGTTTCCAACCTCCATACCATCCAATTTGATTTGGGAAGGAGTTTTGTTGAAAAGGATTTTGAGGTATGGCTTGATAATCAGTAGGGGGCATTGCTCTTGGTTTCCAAGGTCTTCATTAGGCCATGAAGTAAACTGGTTCATCTGTGTACTCTACCTCTATCATACCTACAGGAAGAAGTTTTAGCATAGTGTCCCTACTGGCTTCTTCTAAATAAAATATCTTTGTTCTCTTACATGGGCACTCCTCACCATTATGCTTCTTTTGACAAATAGGGCAAAAGACAACTAAGGATTTTTCAGCCTCCTCTCGTTTCATTCATGTGTATAAAGTGTCTATTTGTTTACCCATATGACTTTAAAAATCATTCTTAAGATCTTCAAGTAGATTACATAACTCACGCTTTGTGATACTTGTTGAGGTCCCCGCATGATACAACTTACTTGGATAATGGATAGTTTCTTCATGAGCGCTGAGATCTCGAATAATTCTTGCAAATATCACAAATGTCTTCAAAGTCTATTTTAGAGATATTCCCTTTACCTATTAAATTTAATGATTCCATAGTATCATATCTAATTCCTCTAAGAAACAACATTTTAACAACCTCAAGAGTTAGCCCTTGTTATCGCGATCATTGAAAACTAAACATGAAGAGTTCGAGGTAGTCCTCCATGGACTCATCTCCCTTCTGTGTCATGTGGAAGATTTTGTCCAAAACCTCCTTTGTTTTACAATACTCCTAGTACTTTGTTAGGAATAATTCCTTCATGAATTCCCATGTTTTGATATTCCTGAGGTTCATAAACCATTGTAGGGTTGCATCCTTTAATGTGGCTGGGAATAATTTGAGATTCTATGCTTCACTCTCATAATCATAGTTGTGGCACAAAACATCAAATTCAAATAAGAACATGGAAGGATCCTTAATATAATGACCATGAAAAATAGGTAAAGAAGAATGAGGAATGTTCTTCATAGGGGAATCTTGTTCGGGATGTGTGATTGGAAACTCAAAGGTAATCAGATTATTGTTGGCCAATTCCCTATTATGATTGTTGTTATCATTGTTGTTGTTGTTTTTTTTTGTTTTTGGGATCCATGACGTCTAGTACCCAAGGGGTAAAGTAGGTTTTAAATGGCTCTTGGGTTTGTGAGAATGGACCAGCTTCAGGCCTGTAAGATTCCCTAAAGAACTTTTCAACCTTTCTTCACTATACTTTGGAAGAACTTTGACATGTACCTGTAGGTGTCTGAATGGTAGTCGACTATATGACACACTTCTCAATATCAGGTTCGGGTAACTCTAATGATTGCAATTTAGTTTTCAATATTTCTTGTTGTGAGCTTCCTCCCTTAACTAATGCTTTTGAATTGTTTTCTGATTTTTCAAGTTGTGTATTACACCCTTTATCCTTCTTAACAAATATCCCTCTACTATAACTACTATGATTCATGCACCTAAATGAATTACAAAAAATAAAACTAAGGGTAGTTATCCAGATGAGGTTGACTATCGCATAGAATTTTCCCTTTGCGCAATGCTCCTAACTTAGTTCACTAGGTTGATAGGCCTTTAACACCATTCCTCAGTAACAACACCAAAATGATTGGATTAAAATTTGGGTTGGATTTATCTTTGTAGTTATATCCTTAATTGATAAATGAGTTTGGATCAATCTTCGGGAATTTTGCAATAATTTCCTTAGTTTATCCTTCAAGTGTCAATCTGGGGGCATAAGCTTGTGAACAATGTTGTGACAATCTACCTAAGGGATGAAACTAATGAACTAAGAGGGGATGGATGCATCTAAGAATTTAAAACAAACTTTTCAATCTAAAATTCAAAAGCACACTTCTTCAAGTCAAATGAAATGGAATCCTTTCTTTAATTACTACCTATCTATTTCATCCAATCTATCTATTTTTGATTAAACTTGAATAGTGCAAACTCAATATCTTAAGATATACACTCCTAAATATAGATATTAACAACAACCATTACAATAGTAAAAGAAATAATATAGTTTCTAAAGATATATTAAAATAGTGCAGGCAATAGGAAGTTGAATTGCGATAGGAGGTCGAAGTGCAACAGGAAATTGAAATGTGGCAAGAAGATAAAATGCAACAAGAAGATAGAATACAATAGAGAGATAGAATACAATAGATAGATTAAATGTGAATGGTATGCAACAATAATTTTTATAGAATGAAACACAACATAATCTAAAATGGAAAACACGGGTATGTGCAGGATCATCATGGAAAAAATAGGCCCTTAAGTGGAATTTTTTTTAGAAAAATCAGAGTTAGGCAACTTGACGTAAAAATTTGAATAAGTTATCTATATTATTTTAAAAATATGTAAGAATAGAATCTGTATAAAATTGAATGTAGTTTCTAAACTATTAGGTTTGTTTAAAAGAAAAAAAATCTATTTGGTGAAAATTTGAAATTTCAATGTAGTAGTACTTAAATTTTAGGGAAAAAATAAGTGTGTATCGACCACCCTAACCATAATAAAATGATAATGTCTTTTATAAGATTTTAGATATAAGTAGAGGACTCATGCCTTGATGTGATGCATATTTTTTTATGATTTTTTTCCAAGTAAATAATTAATTATGAATTTTTTATTACAACTTTTAAAAAAATATAAAAACTCGTATGTTTGACCACCTTAACTTGGTAAAAATTCATGAAATTCAATTTTTCTTTTTTTAATCCTATAGTATGCGAAGCATAGAATGTGACACATGTTTTGGATTCAAAAAATATGATACCATTTGAAAGCTATAGATGTTTTTCAATCAACCTATCAATTAGGGCTTTAGTCGTAATTTGAATAGAAAATTAATAATAATTACTTATTAAATTCAAAGTAAAGCATAATTTATATCAGTGAAAAGCTGAGAATATCCTTTAAAAACCCTTTTTGTTTCATCAATTTTGGGTATAAAAATAGTCGTCAGCCACATACCCATCATATTGCCACTTTTTGGCCCATCATGATCTTGCACATACCCACACAACAACTAATATACAACAGAAACACACTTCTTGTTCCTCATATCACAATTACATTCCATAGAGAATTCATTGTAGTTCTTTTAGTACCAAATTAATCACACAGATTGGATTATCAATGATCTTTAAACTTAAACAAAAATTAAACTAAATTACAACACACTTGACAAACATACATTTGATAGGAATGGAGTTGCATGAAATAAAAATATCTAAGATAATAAAACATAAAATGATCTCACCAAGCTTCCTGAGAGGGGGGCCTTCCTCCATTTCATGAGGTGAGTAAAAAACAACTAGTTACTCTAACTCAAGCCATGAAAAACTGATTAATCATTTAGGAATGAAAATATATCTCCAATCTTCTTAATTATGTATATTCTATCTATCATTTTTAGATCATAGCACACACACACACACACATATATATATATATGTCAAGTCTTTTGAGTATCACTAGACAAAACAAAAAGAGTGTTTCATTTTGTTATGGCCAATGGCCAACAAACTAGATGATTATAGTTCTTGGGTTGGCCACAGGCCACAAACCCAAAGCAATTATAAAAAAAACTTGTTTGAAATAAAATATAAAAAAAAAAAAAGGTAGTCTTCCATCACATTCAGCTCATGTATGCCTTTCAAGGTTTATCGTTCACATGGATGGTTTCGTCTTCACATCCAATTCCTATAGCAAAACCATCCAAAATATATTATTACCTCAATGATTTCAACATTCTAAAAGCATTCTTTCTTTTTGAAAACATATAAAATATTATTTATTTCCATAACAATTAATGGCAAGGACTTAGGAGAAAGGAATAATGGAAATGGAATAAGGGAAAGAGGAAATAAAAATTGAACAAATTTTTCACCCATCACCAAGCTTTGATACCAGTTGTGGAAAAATACAGCTAAGATGGGGGGTGAATAAATTGTAGCAATTTTAACCCTTAAAACATTCACCATAAGTTAGATCAATAGTCATTCACAAATCTATTACTCTGCTAGTGTGATTAATCATTAAGTGCAGAAGAAGAAATAGAAAGAAAATAAGTAAAACCATAAACACAATATCACCATATTTACATGGAAAACCCAATGAGGGAAAAACCACGATGAGTATTATCTCACAATATAGAGAATTCCAAACCAAATACAAAGGCTCACTATTTGGAAAGGCTCACTGCCAAAATAGGACTTACTTGTCCAAAACATGACTCGCTGTCCAATGAGGGTTAACCACTTGAAGGGCTCACTACCACAAAATTACAAAGAATATAGAAGAGAGTACTTAAAAAAAGAAAAATATCTCAATGCAACAAATATTTCCACCACAATTCACTTACACACTTGCAGACACACATGAAAAGATGGTGGATGCCTTCAACTCACTACTTTCAGAACCTTAACATGAACTTTAGACTGATCTTCTCAAATTTACATCACACAAACTATTTTGTATATATCTGACATCTTTCTTTCATCTATCTTATCTTCCATTAACATCTCAATTTGTATTTATACCATCTTCAACCTTAAAACTCATCCAAGGTCGGCCACACACCTTTTTTATTTACAAATTCAAATTAGGTCAGCGCCAAAAAATTATATAGTGTAATTAGAATGAGGGAAGCCCAAACACATACTTAATGAGGACCTAAATAAGTCCCAACAATCCTCAACACACTTCCATAAACTTTGTGAGTAGTGTTTAACACAAGGTCAGCCAATACTGATGTAAAACACATAATACAATTAAGCACACACATACATAACTCGATCCAATCTTCTTAGAAAAAAAAATTCACTTGAAATCTACCTCATAAACTTACTCTCAAAACCACAAGTCCTGAAATTAAAGTATGGAGAAATCTAGAGCAACTACATTTCTCCCATACCTCATCTAGATGCACCAAACTACACAGAGACAACTAGTGAAGATTTCTTGCACTAGACAACGATCTAGAGACCCAAATTCTAGATACAAAAACTACCAACAACCATGAATAATATGTTAGAAACTCAAAGCATTGAGGAAATATAAAGCACATCCCAGAGCACATCCTAGAACACACACAAAATCTTGCAAACTTTCTTTACTACAATTTTCTCAATATCCTCCTCATATACAAGCAAAAACCAACTTCCATGACATCAATGACAATAGAAACTAGTTGATAACTAGTTGACATCAATGAAAACACCTTCATACTTGCAGCATTGACAACATATGAATCTAACTTCCAAACTAGAGGAGCACAAAAAAAATATCAAAGAGATGTGAGACATATCACATGGATTCTAGCAACCAAACTGCAACCAACCCCAACATTCTTCTGACATCAATGACAACCAAACTCATACTTTTGATATTAATGATAACTATACTATAACATGTTGAAGGTGTGCACTAATATTTCATGTTTTTTAGAGTCTATGGAGTGTTTATAGGTGTTACATAGGTCATGTCGACTCATCTAGGAGAAATGTAAGTAATGTTTAATCTTTAATGAGTACCACCAATGTTGTAATGACCAACATGCTACAAGTTTTATCTCCTCTTGCTTAAGGCTGACCTAAGTTAAACTTACAAATCATGTAGATGTTCTTTGAAGACTAATGTTGTGAAGAATGTTTGGGACTAGTTTAAGCATGTTTTGGAATCCATAAGGTGTTTTCCCTTTCATGGTGTTGCATGTAGTTTGTTTGGGTCTTTCTCTTCTACACATTTCATGTTGTTGTTTGGTCTTTGGTTGACTTGTAATCATAATATTCTTGTTTCTATTAGCCATCATGTAATACAATCAATGTAATATCATGTATATATTGTAAACCTAGTTGATCTAGGTTGGTGTGTGAGTGGTTGAGTCAAATGATAATGTGTAATGTATTATGATCTTTATGTAAGTGATTGAAAGAGAAAGAGAAGAAATGGAAGATCATATCCATATTCAAGTTGATCATATTTTTTTTTATAGAAGGGAAGTGAAGAGTGTGCCTAACTGATTGCTAGAGGTAGTGAGCTAAAGGTAAAAATTATTGAAGGCTAAAAGCAATGAGCCAGTAAGCTATAGAGAAGACATTTGAAAAGTTGTAGAAGAGATTGAAGAGTAGAATTGGAATCATCGAAAGAGAAGGGAAAAGTAGAATTGTAATCAACAAAAGGATTGAGATTCTTTATCAGATTTAGATTGTAGATATATTTTCATGCTATAATCTTTTTTGAGTTTATTCTCAGTTCAAAGAGTAGTTGCTTCCTTGGGTTGAAGCCCTAAAATAAAGTTTGTAGGGAGTTTTATCTTCCTTAGGATTGACCCTACAACCTTTCTATAGGGAGTACTAGCTTCGTTGGGTTGTATCCCTATGCAGTGTAGGAAAATGTATCCCTTTACATTTTCACACTTGTTTGGTCCCTCCCTGCTAACATTGGGCTTTTGTATGCATTATTTGGTCCTATTTTTCATCCACAAGCCTTATTTAATGCATCTTTCTAAGGATGATCCCAACACATATCTAATAACCAATCATAATTTAATGATTTTGGATTGTATGTCCCATATTTAGTGATTTGGAACTTATACACCACCATGGGCATATGGGTCCCACCTAGGTTTCAAAGCCTAGTCCTAAATTTGGCATTAAACTTAACATTCCTTGAAATTTGTGTCCCAAGCCTAGGCTACTGGGACTCATACACCCCAACTGTCGTATGCATCCCGCTTAGATTGGAACTGTTTTAAATTTAAATTCTTGGTGGGATTTTATTCTCCTAGATTTGATGTTGTCTTGTAGTGTTGTAATTTTGGGAAATTTTGCATAAACAAATATAAATACAAGGTTATTTCACATATCTTCTCCTAGAAATTTTCATGAACAAGTATGATCTAAGTATTCAAGTATTCTAGAAATTCAAGAGCATTCAAGAGTTGATTATCAAGCATTTTGGAGCTATATTCAAGATTCAAGCATCATGTCAAATTCATCATGCATCATGTTTGTTTTTGAGCTAACATTTGTGATGTAGGTATTTCATGATTCAAGAAAGCATTCAAGTAAAGATCCATAACATACAATCAAGAGTCAAGATCTACATTCATGCTAGCCATTTCATACAAGATTGCAGCCTTTCTTACAAGGGTTTGGTGAGTTGCAACATAGCATATTTCTTCATTCATCATTCCTTCATTCTATTTGATTTCATTTCAAGGTTTGATTACCAAAATAAGGTTTGACCAAGGTAAAACCCTATTCACTAAAAAAACAAAAATTTTCCCTCTCGTTGATGTGTGATTTGCAAATTTAGGTTGAATATCCATTAAAGAGCAAGATTGAAGAAAGTTTTCAAAGTTACAAAGTTTTCACCTTTCTTGCAAGATCACGAAAATTCATCTATAGAGTAGAATTTAGAGTTTCAAATTCAGAGATTTTACAGGAAGGAAACTATAGGAGATCACTAGAGGATACAAAAATTTTAGATCAATCCTGATACTGGGACTAAATCGCCACTTGTAGTGAATGAGTCCCAGTATACCAATTTTTAGACATTTTCAGTAGATCCTAGTTTAGCAATTGCAGATTCTGGTTTCAACCCGAAACACTAAACTAGGAATAAATTGCCCCTATTGGAATATGAGTCCTAGTGTACTTCAAAATTCATAATTTTGGGAGTGTAGACCTTTTTTCAAGCATCTTCAATTCTCCAAGTGCACATATGTTTATCTCCAATTTGCTATTCTGATTTGAGTTCATTTTCTACGTCATTTAGTTAGGTTTTGCATGTTACTTTCATTTCTTGTCTTTCTAAGCACTTGCTTAGTGGTGAACCCCTTTTTGTCTTTAATCACACCCTATGACACCCTATTGTAGATCTCTTTCCCTAATTTCATCGCTAGATTAAGATCTCTATGGTTTCCTTGAATAAACCATAGCGGAATAGGAAGGGATCCCTTTCCCCTTGTGTGTGTTCCATCTCCTAAAAGGTGGAGCACCCTATTTCCATGTGTTCACCCTAAAAAAAAGTTGTAACAATTATTCATTGGTGAGGCTACATTAGGATAGTAGCTCCTATCAACATTTCTCACTGTGGTTTTTCCCCTGTACAATTTTCCACGTACATTTATTGTTGTGCAGTGTTGTACATTGTGTTTATCTTTCATGCTTTTGTTTGTGTTGTAAATTTTAAGTTTCAATTTTCTCTAGAGGGTTTGAGATTTTAGTGACTACTGATTCACCCCCCTCTTAGTATTCTACTGTGTTTAACACTCCAAACCTTAGTAGAATGTGATTATACATAAAATATACTAGCTTATCTTCTTGATTTAGTGACATAATTAATGTAAGCTACAATTTAGTAATTACCACTAAAGGGAAAATAAATTGGAACAAAACCCATACCCCACTTCTTGAATGGTTCAAGGATCACTTGGTGGTGAAGAGGAATTTCATTAGAGAGTGTGGGGCATCCCATTAATTATTATTCATCATATTACTTGACATATTGCTTCATATCCTTACTCATGATAGGAAAATAGTATCTAGCTCCAAGGACCTTGTGTCTAGTCCATAGAAATAAAACATATCATACTAATGATTCATCATGACATGCATGCATGAATTTATATAATTTAGCTTCCTATATGCATCTTCATAAAACAAGATTAAGGTATTATTCAAATAATATACCATTTAGCAATGTGAACCTAGAGCTATTCCTAATTAATCATTTCAAAAAAATTATTCAAAATATGAGGGGAACTTTCCTATGGATAAATGGTTGTCCAAATAATAAAACCATAGGGATTAAATTGATATTGAAAATAAGTGTTCATCTAGAAAAGCATCATCCACTAGTTCATTATTCCCTTGCATAGTCAACCTTGACAAGAAATCAACAACCACATTGTCTTTACCCATTTTTTAATGATAGTTATGTTAAATTGTTGTAATAACAATAACAAGTTAATAAATATTCCTCCAAATAAAAATTTATTCATTAGGTATTTGATGGTATAATTATTTGTGTGGAAAAATACTTTGCACCCTAGGATGTAGTAGAAAAAATATTAATTCCATAGACCATTATTAGAAACTCCTTTTTGTGGTAGTGTAGTTTTTCTTTGTTAGATTCAGATTCTTACTAATGTAGTAAATTGTATGCATACCTATAAATTTACTTATTTATCCTACGATAGCCCCTATTACTTGGTTAGATGTATCTACATGAATATTAAAATGTTCTCCCCAATTCAATCCATTAATAATAGGTGCTATAATCAAGGACTTCTTAATGGATTCAAAATATTATTAAAGTTCACTAGTATACTTAAATTCATAATCTTTCTTCAATAGTGTGAATAGTGGGTCTACTATTCTACTAAATTTTTCAGTGAATCATTTGTTATATCTAGCATGCCCTAGAAAACAATTACTTTATTTTTTGGTTCATGTCTAGGGGTCTACACAATGATTTCAATTTTTATAGGGTCCACTTAAATACCTTCATGAAAAATATGGGGCCCCAAAACTATTCATTCATTTATCATAAGGAGACATTTCTCATGATTTAAGGATAATTAATTCTCTTCACATTGTTCAAGTACTTGGTTGAGGTTATTTAATGCTTCCTCAAATGTTTTCCATGGACTATAAAATCATCCATAATAACTTTAGTGTTGGTATTATTCAAACAAAAAAAGATTACAAGGACAACTTGTTGGAAAGTTCTTAGGGTTCCACATAATCCAAAGGATAAGAATCTATAAGAATATGTTACCCATGGGAAAGTGAATGCATTTTCATATTTATTCTCCAGAGCTACTAGGATTTTTTTATAACCACTAAAAATATCTCAAAAATAGAAATAACAACTTCCAACTAGGTTATCCAAAACTTGCTCAATAAAGGGGAGATGAAAATAATCATTTTGGGTTTCTTTGTTCAATTCCACATAAGAAATTTATACATTTCATTCCTCATTATTTTTAGGTATAATTGACTAATGGTGAAACCCCTGAGCTATTATAAATGGGATAAATGAATCGAACTTGCAATAGTTTCTCTATTTTTTCTTCCACTATTTCTCTTAAAGTAGGTGTAGACACTTAAAATCGTCTTGATTGATATTGCACATCTGAATTTGATTACTAACACCATTTCATCTTGAATCACTTCATTTCAAATGTTTAATTAAATAATCTTCATTGTTTGATTAAATTTATCATTTTATCATATTAATCAAATAATCAATGTTATTTGGTTGATTCATCCTCTTTCATGCTAATTACAATCCTATTTAATTAGATAATGGTAGTTATTTAATTAAATTTCTTATGTCTTCTTATTTAATTAAATAATCTTAATTATTTAGTTAAATGTCATTAATTCACCTTTTATTAAATAAGTTCATTGTTCAATGAAACCCTCATTTCCTCCATCTCGCACAATTAAGTAATTTCTTAAATTACTTAATTAGCTAATTTCTCTCACACTCCCACTTGCAAGGGAATATTCCCATGGAATATTCTTCCATTTTCACTCCTCCAAAATAGGAAATATCTTGTAACAACTTCCTAATTTTTAGGAAGTGTGCTTCTTCAAATCAATGAGAGTCCTTGATTAAAATCATTGATCCTTGTCAACTTGCATTCTCATCCATTGATGGGAATCCTTGATCCATGTCATCTCCTCTCATTCCTTTCATCCATTGATCGATCAAATCAATCCTGACCATTGATTTAGCTATTTCTCCTATAAATAGTCCTCATTTCTATGATAAAAGGATACACTGTCATTTAGATTAACTATACTATACTAAATTTTAGAGCATTCCCCATTAGCATTTCAGAATTTAGCTTTTCATTTTAGCTTAGCTTTGCATCCATTTTAGCTTATCTTTTATCCATTTTCATGAATCTTCATCAATGGAATCCATTTGAAAGCTTGTTTAAACTAAGGGGTTGGGAAAGGGCTGACATTCCACATCAATGTAGCACCACTCCCCGAATGGGATGAGGTTTGAGGCATTATATTAGTTTCCATTATGCATTTATAGTTAGTTTCTTGTTTAATTCATTCTTTGTTTGATGTTTTCAAGTATTTCATTGGGAGCTCAACTTAACTAGTTAGATCTTGGTTTATTTCTTATGGATCAAGTAGCCTTATCTTAGGTTATGATAATGCTCACATTTTGGCACTAGGAGGGATTTACTAGCCAAATTTGACCAATTTTCCTTGAATTTTTTATGTTTTATAGCTTGCAAGGCCCGATGACACAATTTTGCTTAAGTAGGGTGACAATTGAAAATAGTGACGCAATTGTTTGAATTGGTGCATAATTGTCATTTGGCCAGAGCAACACAATTATATATTGTGAAGCAATTGAAATATGGCGACACTATTATAGCGACACATTTGTTTCACTGACACAATTGATCATTCTACTTTTTTATGATTGTAGGCTAACTAGAGCTATGCAATTTTAACAATGGTGCAAGAGCACCTTGTGCATTGTATACCTCTAATAGGCAATATTGTAACATTTGAATTTTCATTATGAAATGCATATAAAATGGCCATGTGTGGGCCCATTCAAATTTAATTGATTCACTTGATTAGGCCTATAGGTGATGGTAAGGTCAAGATATTAAATGTTGCAAATATTGCAATTATTGTCAAAGATGTAAAAATGCAAACAATGAAGGAAGATGAAGAGTTATTTGTGAAAAGGGAAGGTTTGATCGATGGAAGTTGAAGGGGTAGTAAAGGAAATTGGTTTAAACATCTATTTAAGGAATTTTGAAGGTGAGAAAAGCATTGTATATTGTGTTCTTGAAACAAAATAGTAAATAAAAGTACCCTGTTCTATATTTTTAGTGCTTTCTTTGTTGTTTCTACCCTTGTATGGATTGTACAACATAATTTAGATTACAAATTAATTCTTTTTTCATATAAATTAGTGTTATCTAACATTTGGAAGTGATTTGAAGGTTTTTCATGGTGTTTAGAAGGTTTAAGAGCCATTTTATAGAGAATTGCCTAAAAACCCTTAAAACAAGGTTTTTGAGACTCTAGGTTGCATTTAGCAGCCATTCCATTGATGTAGGCTCAGAAAATTGGTGGAATGGGTCATTTTAGGATATTTTAAGTGTTTTTTGTATTGGCAAGTGTAGGGGAAGGCAAGAATACAAAGTTTTGTTGCTGCTCCAAGGGAATTTCAGTGATTTCCATGGATTAGTTGATGCCTACAAGTTGTGGTATGAAGAATTGATAGTGGAAAAGGTTGGGAGAATGTTAATTTACCATTTTTAGACTTATTCAAGAATTTTTGAAGCATTGGAAAGATAATAGGAGGTTTGGAATACATAATTTCAATAAACCCTCACCTTTTGAGCATGATTTTAAGCATTAAGCAAGGGTTTAATGAATTGTTGCATTGGTGAGTGATTTATTTGATGGAGATTGATGTTTTAGAAGTTTTGTAGCCTGTTGCACTACTTTTCATAGTTATTTTTGGTTTTGGAGTGAGTATGAGAGTACATGCTTTGTTAATTTGACCTATTTGGAGCCTATTGCTACGAGATAGTCAATTTTCTGGTTAATATTTTCAAGACAATAGTACCTGATTTTCAAGTATGTTAAATAAGGCTGAAATGGGTTCATGAAAATGTATTTAGTATGAGGATATTCAATTTTTTGTTGAAGATATACCCATTTTTGACATGATGGACTACTACTAGGATTTGATGCCTTGGGTGTGAATGTTGGATGAGTTGATTGGTTCAAAGTTTTCTAAATTTTTTTTTGCTTTGACAGTCAAAATCATAATGTTTACAGGTATTCTAGGGTCTAGTAAAAGTTTGGAAGCAATATTTGATGATTTGGTGTCCTTTTGCCTTGTGGAAACAAGTTTCAAAGAAGTGTGATTAGGTGAATGTTCAATTGATCTTTTCAAGTTTTTTGGTTTGGATCTCTAGTGCCCTTGAAGGTTGTAGATTCTTTGCATCAATTGGTATCATAGCTGGTTGATCTGGTGGCTTTTTGAGTTCTTGGTTGCAGGTGCTTGATCCATCTTAAAGTTGTAAGAGAGGAGTTGCTAGAAAGTGTGTTTTCTATAGAAAAGGATAAGGTTTTTGTTCACTATCCTCCAACAGAGATTAAGCTAGGGAGAAGGTGCAAAGAGGGTGACACCACTCAGAGAAAGAGTGGTAGGTGCATCTTCTAGGATCTATTGTTTGGTAATATGGATGGTTTGAGAAGTTGTGAGATGAAGCAGTGAGGGAGATGGATATCTATCTGAGAAGCACTTTAAGAGTTTGTAGAAATTTCAAGAGTTGAAAGTCAGTTTGAAGATTACTCCAATGATTGGAGAAGATGAGAAGATAATGACAAGCAACTCAAGATAAGGCCATGTTGGCCCATAGTTGTCGTTGCACCAAAAGATCGAAATGTTAATGCCTGACACAACTGTTAGAGCTAACGGATCCACAGGAGGCGGTTAGTCCATGTCATGAATCCTGAGGGGAGCACTGACCATCTGCCAACAAACTCCCCCTGAACATTACCTGAGGGAATTTGAACCTGACACCATTAGCTTTGATACCAATTGTTGGCCCAAAATTTTCTTGTACCAAAAGATCGACCTGTTAATGTTGGATACAACTATCAGAGTTAACGGATCCACATGAGGCGGTTAGTCCATGTCACGAATCTCGAGGGGAGAATTGACCATCTGCCAACAATGCAAGGATGAAATGTTTGGAATTAGGAGGGGTTGCTTAGAAAAGCAATTTGAAACCATAGAAGGACATTCATTTGTCCTTGGACTAAAAAAAGAGGTTAGAGGGAAGTTGGATGCTATTAGAGTAGTGGTTTGGAATCTGAGAATACAAAAAGAAGAGACAAAGACAAGTGAACACAAAAATGAAGGTAGAAGAAGGAATGAATCGGGTGTTTGGAAAAGGCAAGTGTATGATATCAAGAGTACAACAAGAGTAAAGAAAGAGGAAGTAGTCCAAGACAAAGTTGAAGAAGTTATGCAAGGTGTGAAGAAGACTAATCTACAACAACATTTCCAAAGGGACTTGGAAACATTTTAGGCTAGTTGTTTGGTGCAGGAGCACTTTGTGCATTATATGCCTCTAATAGGAAATATTTCAAAATTTGAATTTTCATTATGAAATGCATGTAAAATGACCATATGTGGGCCCATTCAAATTTAATTGAGTCACTTGATTAGGTTTGTAGATGATGGTAAGGTCAAGATATTAAATGGTGCAAATATTGCAATTATTGTCAAAGATGTAAAAATGCAAACAATGAAAGAAGATGAAGAGTCATTTGTGAAAAGGGAAGGTTTGATCAGTGGAAGTTGAAGGGGAAGTTAAGGAAATTGGTGTAAACATCTATTTAAGGAATCATTTGTGAAAAGGGAAGGTTTGATCAGTGGAAGTTGAAGGGGAAGTCAAGGAAATTGGTGTAAACATCTATTTAAGGCCTTGTGAAGGCAAGAAAAGCATTGTAGATTGTGTTCTTGAAACAAAATAGTAAATAAAAGTACCCTATTCTATGTTTTCAGTGTTTTCTTTATTGTTTCCATCCTTGTACGGACTGTACATCATACTTTAGATTACAAATTCAATTTTTTTTTCATAGAAATTAGTGTTAGCTAACATTTGGAAGTGATTTGAAGGTTTTTCATCAAGTTTAGAGGGTTTAAGAGCCATTTTATAGAGAACTGCCTGAAAAACCTTAAAGCAAGGGTTTTGAGAGTCTAGGTTGCATTTAGCAACTATTCCATTAATGTAGGCTTAGAAAATTAGTGGAATAGGTTATTTTACAATATATTAAGTGTTTTTTGTATTGGCAAGTGTAGGGGAAGGCAAGAATATAGAGTTTTGTTGCTGCTCCAAGGGAATTTCAGTGATTTCCATGCATTAGTTGATGCCTACAAGCTGTGGTATGAAGAATTGACAGTGGAAAAGGTTGGGAGAATGTTAATTTACCATGTTCAGACTTATTCAAGCATGTTTGAAGCATTGGCAAGCTGATAGGAGGTTTGGAATACATACTTTCAATAAGCCCCTCACCTTTTGAGCATGATTTTAAGCATTGGGCAAGGGTTTAATGAATTACTGCATTGGTGAGTTATTTCTTTGATGGAGATTTATGTTTCAGAAGTTTTTTAGACTTTTTCACTACTTTCCATAGTTATTTAGGGTTTTGGAGTGAGTTTGAGAGTGCATGCTTTGTTAATTTGACCTATTTGGAGCCTATTGCTACAGGACAATCAATTTTATGGTTAATCTTTTCAATACAATAGTACCTTATTTTCAAGTATGTTAAATAAGGATGAAATGGGTTCTTGAAAATGTATTTAGTCATAGGATATTCAATTTGGTGTTGAAGATATACCCATTTTTTACATGATGGACTACTACTAGGATTTGATGCCTTGGGTGTGAATGTTGGATGAGTTGATTGGTTTAAAGTTTTCTAAATGTGTTTTTTCTTTGATTTAGTCAAAATCATGTTGTTTAAAGGTATTCTAGGGTCTGGTAAAAGTTTAGAAGCAATATTTGATGATTTGGTGTCCTTTTTCCTTGTGGAAACAAGTTTCAAAGAAGTGTGATTAGGTGAATGTTTAATTGATCTTTTCAAGTTTTGTGGTTTGGGTCTCTAGTGCCCTTGAGTTTAGTAGATTCTCTACATCAAAAAATGATGCATTTGTCTGTATTCTAGGGAAATTGACCTTTTTGGTTTTTGGCAGAGAAACGCTAATGATGTTCACCAAACTAACATAGTTGTCAAACAATGACACAATTGTTCAAACCAGAGTGACACAATTGTCGACACAATGACACAATTTTCAAGTAAAAACAAAGAGTTAAATTTTAATTTTTACTTTAATTTGTCAATTTTATTTGTTTTGTAATCATTTACTGACTGATATTTCTATTTTGTAAGGCTAACTCATTTGAAGGTTTGGAGAGGACCATAAAATCTTGAAGTGAAGGAGAAAAGTATCATTTGATCCTTTACTGTAAGAGTGTTTTTAAACACTCATGGGATGATATAACTCATCTCGCTACTTTATTTCATGCTTTAGGGCCATTAGTTTTCAATCTAGGCTTTAAAAATTACAATGCTATGAATTTTTCAAAGTTGGCTAAAATTGAACCCAAACATCCTCACATTGCAATGTTGGTTTAAAATTGAACAACACAAACTTACACTTAGTTTTAGTGCAATTAAAATGCACATAACATTTATTTTGGTGCATTCAAATGAATAAGTGTATTCTATTCTTGTCGTGATTGTGTAGACTTTTTGTGCATATCCTCTCCCCTTGTGCTTTGTGTGGTCTTGGGTGAAGAGAAACACTCTAAGTTTACAAATTTTTTTGAGTCACCCCAAGGATTCGCTACATATCCTCTCCCCTTGCACTTCATGTGATCTTGGGGGAAGAGAAATATCATTTTTTTTCTTTATTTGATAAGGGCTTTCCTATGAGACACATCTTGTAATTGAAAACTCATCAGTGACCCTGATGAATAGGAAAATGGATACCTTTTTGGGATATCACACTTGTCTCATTCAACCATTCACTAATGTCCTAAGAGTCCTAATTGGATTGACTAACAACCTCTAAAGGTGAGCCAATTCTCAATTAGGAGGGTCTTAGGAAGGGATTATTAAGTTCTAAGGGGTTCACCACCAAGAAAAAGCTTGGAAAAGAAAATGTTTGAAAATATGTTGTGATATGCAAAATGACATAAAACTAGTAATGCAAACTAAATGAAAGATGCAAATGATGAAATTTTGTAATAGGGGGATGGTATGTGTGCACCTAGGAAATATGGAGATGTCATGAGGATTCTAAAAAGTCAAAGAGGCTACCAAAATATGTTGTGGATGACTAAGACGCCCAAGATGGTGTGTTAGTCCCGCTGCTATTTTTTGGGGCAAATGTGGAGTCTTCAAATTTCAAAACTCGATCTCTAAAAATCTTTGAAAATTGAGCCTAGGAGGACTAAGACACCCAAGATGGCATATTAGTCCCATTATGAATGTCTGAACTTTCTAAATGTGATCCTGAAGGTTGATGTCTACACTTGCTTCCTCTCTTATTTGAGGTCCTGAACCTTCCAGATCTGGCCTGTAGGTGAGTATCCATGAAGATGACAACTTTGGAAATGAAAATTTTCAACATTTCAATCTTTCAATCCAAATGATCTCCAAGTATTCAACCTAGATCTGCAAATACAAACACATGAGAGAGGGAAAACTTGTTGATTGTTAGTGAATGGGGGTTTTCCTTGGTCAAAACACTTTTAGGTAATAAAATGATGAAATGAATGAAATCAAGCATGAAATATGAAATATGTAAATGATATCACCTTGTATGAGGGTATGTGTAGGATCATCATGGAAAAATAAGGCCCTTAAGTGGCAAAAAATTTAGAAAAATCAAAGCTAGGCAACTTGATGTAAAAATTTGAATAAGTTATCTATATTATTTCAAAAATATGTAAGAATAGAATCTATAGGAAATTGAATGAAGTTTCTAAACTACTAGGCTTATTTAAAATTAAAAAATCTATTTGGTGAAAATTTGAAATTTCAATGTAGTGGTACTTAAATTTCAAGGAAAAAATAAGAATTAGGCGTCTGTCTAACCACCCTAACCATAATAAAATGATAATATTTTTCTATAAGATTTTAGATATAAGTAGATGACTCATGTCCTGATATGATGCATATTTTTTTGTAATTTTTTTCCAGTAAATAATTAATTATGAATTTTTTATTAAAAATTTCAAAAAATATAAAAACTTGTATGTTTGACCACCTTAACTTGGTCAAAACTTCATGAAATTCATTTTTTTTAATCCTATAGTATGTGAAGCATAGAATGTGATGCATGTTTTGGATTTAAAAAATGTGATGTCGTTTGAAAGCTATAGATGTTTTTCAATCAGCCTATCAATTAGGACTTTAGTCGCAATTCAAATAGAAAATGAATAATAATTATTTATTAAATTCAAAGTAAAGCATAATTTATATTGGTGGAAAGCTGAGAATCTCCCTTAAAAACCATTTCCATTCCATCAATTTTGGGTAAAAAAAAAATTTCAACCACATACCTTACACATACCCATCATATCGCCACTCTTTGGCCCATCATGATCCTACACATACCCATGATGTCTTGTGAAGAAAATATGCAATCTACCATGTAGTGGCCATGAAGAATGTAGATCTTGGATCCTTGGATATAATGTGAACAATAGTTGCAAATAGATCTTTAATGCTACATCCACAATCTTGGCTCAACAACATGAATGGATGCACTAAGCCCTTGACATGATGCTTGAATCTTGATGATGGCTTGAAATGCTTGATGAAATGCTCTTGAATGCATAAACTTTCCTTAGGAATGAATACTTGAATGATTTTTATTCATGGATATGAAAATGAGTGGAGGAACCTTGTATTTATACTTATTCATGCTTAATATCTCAAAATTACACCACACCAAGCCGACATATGAACTCATTAAGTAAAGGAGGCTAAATCCATCCAAAATTTGAAATTGGACCCCGAAAATAAGCCAAGGAGGACTAAGACACCCTAGATAGAATCTTAGTCCCAAGGCTTAATTCTCAAGGAACATACTCCAAAAAGGGACCTATTTTGGTGGTTTCAAAATTAGGGTCCCAAGACCCATGGAGGACAAAGACACCCTTGGTGATGTTTTAGTCCTAGTCCACAAATCAGGGACACATAGACATAAACATTAAATGATCATTTATCTTTTGATGTTTGTCAGGATTTTCCATAAAAATATATAGTTTATTAGGCTTGTGGATGCAAAATAGGGACAATTAAGCCATAAAGAAGCATAAATAAAGCCAGGTGAAGCCAAACAAGTGTGAAAATGAAAGGGTGTGCATTTTTATACACTACATTTAGCCCCCACTTTAGTGAGAGGATGAACTTGCTTCAAATTCACACTAAAGTAGCCAATGATGCAATCAAGAGGGGTTTGAATGTGCCAATGTTAGTAAGATAGGATGAAAATGATCAAGAGAGATGATCAAGCCCCCAAGTTTGAGATCCTATGAGAAACCAACATAGGAACAAAGGAACACACATGCAGTTGATATATGAACCCATAACTAGATCGCTACCATACACCATCAAGACAAGGAAAAAAAAAACTAAAAGGGGAAAAAAAGGAAAACAGAAAATGCCATGGATCAAGTTTCAACTGGCCTCTTAGGTCTCAAAAATGCAGGTTACAAATCCTAAGAGGATGTCAGACTCTATGATTAGAATTATAATGTTTCTGAACTAACAAATGGATTTAACCTATATGGTTGATGACTCCCTGTACTTCAGGCTCTGCTAAACCTAGGTGGGTGGACCTTGATAGCTAAAGCAGATTAAGAATTGTATGACGTAGTTGAATTTATGGATCTATCCACAGTGGCATAAAGTAGAATAGATGAAGGCTTACTAACTACTCCTATTGAAATTTGAAATGTTAATGTATGGATAAGACTATAAAATTCTAAAATGGAATGGGTATGACTAGTGCCTACTCCTATTGGGCTAATGGAGTCAAGAGGTGAATGATATGTGACTTGCTGGCTACAATTTGAATTTCTTAGCACTTGTGATTATTTATACCTTGTATAAACGTGCAAGAATGTAACTATCAGACTCTTCTTTATTGATCCAAATGATTCTTACCAGGTTACTGTGAATAATTAATAGGAAATTTTAATCCTTTTAAAGGAACCAGTTAATTGAATCGCACAAAAGCAATAAATGTGCCCTGACAAATCAAATGTAAATTTGAATAACAAGATAGAATCAAGTTGGAGATAGTATGATAATTTTATCGATTATAGGGCTCTTCTTTATCAATCTAAGTGATACTACCAGATTACTATAATCTGTTAAAAGGATATTTAATTCTTTGAGAGAAACCATTTAATGAAACCACACAAGAACAACAAATGTGTTTTGATAAATTGAGTTTCAACACTCCAATTTAAATAATATGAAAACACCAATCTGGAGACAACTAAATAATAAGATATTAACAACAAATAATTGACACCAATGTTGGACCTCCAATTTATGCATTCTTCTCCATTATATAATTTCAAAAGATTTTACAATACACAACATAATGTTCTATTGAGGCAACTGATTAACCTATCCAACTACCGATGATTTCCTACCTGCTACTTAATTCCTAATTCTAATGTTGATCTTCATTTTATTTCATTTGGCATATATATATTATATCTTCTAGGGTTATGACCCTTTACTCACTCTTACGTTGCAGCGCTTCACTTTATTTTAATTAATTTCCTTTGGAAAATTAAAATACTTTAATCTTCATTATCTTTGTTTCCTATGAAAATCTTTTCGCAATAATTTAACTTTAATTCATTTGCTAACAATTTCTCACTTTATATTTTTCCTAAGATGTCCTTTAGGTAAAATAATTACTCGCTTCATAGTCTTTATGATCCCTTTGTCTTTTCCTCTTTGTGAATTTTAATTTTGATTTGTTATCCCGACACTTGAATTTTCACCCAATAAATATGTCTTTCACGTAACAATATTTACCCACTCTTGTAACTCCTCTGGTAAAAATATTCCACCTCCAAGTGCAAATATTTTATAATTTTTACCCTTTATGCTTTTCATGGGTAAAATGATCATCCACCTTATAATCCCCTTGGTAAAAATATGAAGTTTATATCTTCTCAAAGTAATATTCTTTTTCACTATAATCACACTTTATTCAATCTTTTGTTTGCACTTTGACTATATGTATTCATGTATCAGGGTAACTCAAAGTATCAAGGAGACTTTGAGCAATGTCCCCCGATATCATGTCTCTCGCCGATGAATTAAGTGATGTTAGGCTATCGATGGGACTTCAATATTACTCCCACCAATATCACTATTTCTCTCTAATGTTGTTCTTTCATGCATATCGCTTTATCATGGGAACTCTAAATTAACTCCCACCATATTCAATTTCCTCCCGATAGATTCCTTAATTCAATCATATGCTCATTTATTTTTCAGGGTATCAAAGGGAATCATATTTTACTCTCTCTGATAGGTCAAATTCCCACCAATCTCTACATCTCTGAGAAATTCTAGGCTTAGTCAGTATCTTGTTCTGGGCCTAAGTCGTGGCTTCATTTTGTGATTCAAAATTTTCATTCACTTCTTGGAAAATTTGCTCGATCTATCAGATTCTGGACTTGATGAATCCTCATTATTATTATTTTGAATTTGATCCTTCAACCATACTTAAATACTTGAATTGTTTCCTTGTCTCCCAGTGCTTTGTATTTTCATGAACACTATGGCTAGGGCATTGAGCCTAAGACTCAAGGTGGGACACTAGTAAATTCTTTAAGAATATCTTGATGATTTTTTACAATGAAGCCACCTCTTGATGTATTTGTATACTTTCATCATATTGAAACTAGGTCTTTGAAATCAATGGCTTGGTCATCTTTAATAGGCTACCGCTTGGGTGGGGGTTCATCCTCAAGCGGAAGAATTATTTCAAAACCTTTTGGAATAATATTGCAATGCCCTTTGAACAATTTTCTCATGTGGGCAATAGCACCAAATGTATCAATTCTTCAAGACCTGAAATCTTTCATTTCTCCAAGAAAATCCATCATACTTCTCTTTCCTTCTGCTAAGTACTCCTCTCACCACTTTTAGATAGCTCCTTAATGATCTCCTAGCATGACTCTTATGCTTCTCCAAGTATAGGATAAACCCTATACCATACTTTTCCTCTTGCTGTCTTATCACTAAATTCTATGTGCTCTACAACCCCCAAATCTCTGTTTCAAGCGTGAAATCCACGGTTTCAAGAGTATAGCTTGGAACATCCCATGTTTTGACCATTGCATCTACCTTTGAAATACCCAACTTTTGAAGCAACAACATTACAGTGTCATATGCTTCCTATAGTTTGTCTATGGGTGCACTATCCATGGCATTGTCTGATGTACAATACCATCTCCCACGTAGAAAACTTTAATGCCTTCAAGTTTGTGGATAAGTCAACTCTAACTGTAACACTTATATGGCAACAACCTCATGCTTCTATTTGTAGATTTGTTTCCTTTGATTTAACTCTTCCTGAGACTGCCATGAGATAAGTGACTTAAATGGTTTTTGATAAGGAATTACCAACTCTCCTTATTTCCCTATCCAGAGAAAGAAATCATACTTCAAGATAGTTGAGGCAATTCTATTATCAAACTAGGAAAACTATTCATCTAGGTCAATATCTAATCCCATGTGTTGCACTACTGATTTTAGGACTCTACATCATGCCTTGACCTACTTTTAGGAAATCTTGTTGGATAATTCCTTAAAAAATGCATTTGTTAAGCATTCCTTCTAATATATTGACCTTAGTCTAGGGTATATCTCCACTGAATCTTTACTTGATTTTGTTGCTTTTGTACAAAGAGTGGCACACCCGTATATGGCTAAGACATGCACATAATCAGATGCCTCTGATACATTGAACGAGGGACCAATACCTAAGGCATATGATAAGGATTCATTGAGCTCATCAAGGTAATGGAAAAATTTTGATATAATCAAGGCATTCAATTGTTGTTTCACCCAAATCTTCATCTTCATATAAACTTTCTCTGTTTTTCAATTGTTGATGTCATCTAATTCCATCATTCTGCCTAACACTTTTTAAAGATTTCTTCTCCACAATAATTCTTGCACAATATTAGAGAATAAATACTTCTCTCATCAAGGTTTGAAATGCACCCAAAATTGAAGCTTCCCAATATTTTGAACTGAGACTAAAATGGGCCAAGTATCCTCTAGAATCGTTTTGGGGAACTGATCAAACAATCTCCTAGGGCCATGAAAATGCACTAGAATGTTGAGTTATGATAGGAGAACATGGTTGTAGAACGGTTTGGCATGAAATCATTAGGTTTGAAAAGTGTCAACGCTCCAAGTTGCTCATTTATCATTTTCTGAATTATTGCACCTGTCAAACTCAACTGAAACCCACCAACTTCCCCTTTTGAAAAAATATCAAATGTGATTTTGAGAAGCTATAACTTGGAGAATTGGTTCATTTAGAATCTATGAATACATATGAAAAATTGTTTATAATCAATATTATTAATTCACAAGATATTACAAGTCAAACTTGACCCTTTTGCAGCTGTTCTGGAAATGCAGTCTTCAAACTGGGTAAAATCCAATTGGTTTTGGTTTTGAAAAAATACCAAATGATGTCTTGAAGCTTTGAAAATTGACATGGATGCACATTGAGATGGGGAGAATATAAAGCACAAATTTATTTATCTTGACAATATTCCAATTGATAAATATTGTCTCCCAAAATTGACCTATTTGGCAGATTTTACTGTGTAGACAACAAACCTTCGCAGAACCCTTCAACTTGGTATTTTGAAACCTTGTCAAAACTGAACATACAAAGTTGAAATCAGGCATTCACACTCTCATATGTCAGATAAACATGTTTACAAGGCGATTTTGTGTGAAACTGAATGAGCTTCCAATTATCATTTTTCAAAGTGGGCCATTTGAGTAGATTTTTCAACTGTACTTTTGAGTACTGAAATCAAATTTTTCATCATTGGAACCTAAAATATTGCAAGAATTTTCACAAAATTTTAGGCTCCAACATGATCGTCCAACATGGTGGACTGGGTCTAGGTTTTTTTCCAAAAAGAACATTTACAAGTGGAACACGTTGTCCACTATGCAAACAAAACGTGTTCTCACAAGGGCTAGTGGGAGCTAGGTGTCCACTAGGTGAGCCGCAAGAGGTCCATATCAAAGTCATACCCCCATGACTATGATAAGGACAAAAAAAAAATGCTCACAAGGGCTATTGAAGCTAGTTGTTCACTAGGTAAGCCCCAAGGGACCATATCAAAGCCATACCTCCATGACTTAAATAAGGTACAAAAAGAAAATGCAACACAACAAGAAAGATAAATTTTTAAAGGGATTTTTCTTAGTTCATGCTAGGTCTTACTCTTATAGGACATTTTTCTTAACATCTCCAAGAGAGAATAAATACAACGTCTCATCCTAGAGAACATCACCCCCAATGCATCCAAGAGAGGACAAGCACAAGAGGGTCTCATCTTGTTTCCAAGAGAGGACAAGTGCTAAGTCTCATCTTGGGGAACATTATATCTAATGTTTCCAAGAGAGGAGAAGGAAATATCAATCTCTCAGAGGAATTCAAACCCAAATACATCACCAAGAGGAAAAATACAATGCATAAAGAAAGAAAATCACATCAAGGAACATGAAAATGAAAAGAAAGAAAATGCAAATGAAATTGGTCCAAAATAATTCCAATGTATGCCCCACTTTAAAGAAATTGCTAACACCATGCTATGAGAAATTACTTTAAAGTAGAAAAGGATAAATTCTAACAATAAAGAGGACATGAGAGCTTATTTAGAAAGCTCTATGCCAAATCATATGTTTCTAATAAGCCACATCATGAAAAAGGGAATTCCCCCAAAGGATATTATGTCACATGTGAGCCAACTTAAGGCATGTCATCCACATCCCAAGCTTGCTCTTAGATGTACATGAAAGGTGATCAACTAACCAAAAGAGACAATGGAAAGTGAAATGCGAGGACAAGGCTACCTAACCCCTTGTCCCCACTTAGTGTAGGACAAGGGTGAGCCGAAATGCAAAGATGAACTAGGTGTGTCAACCCAAGGGAGAGAACCACAATCCTTAAGATGTTGAATTTTGTTAATTAAATCCTTACATTCATTAGTAGCATGACCATGAACTCTATGATATGAACAAAATGAATTGTGGTAAAATTTATTTCATGTTGTTGGGGAGAGAGAGATCAAACGATCTTGGAGGAGTCTCAACAAGATACTCTATTGATCAAAAGTAGAGGATGTTCCTTTATTTTGCGACAAAGGTATCTCTTATTTAGCACAAGGTGTCATAACTACACAAGACACTTTATATTGAGAGATTTTGTTCTCTCCTTTACTGGAGAGTGTAAAATCTAAAAAATTCTAATCATTAGTGTTTTTTGTGATCAAATTTACATTAAGCGAGGATTTCTTTGTTTGTTTCATTTCTTGCAAAGGATAATGATCAAGGCCACTAGTGTCTATCAATTCAAGATGCACCACTGTTAAAGTCATCTTAGAAGGAAGTTTTGTGATAGTTTTGATATTAAGTGAAGGCTTGTTTGTGTCTTTTGAGGGAAAATAAATGAGAACACTAGTTTTTTCTTGTTTTTGAGGCTCTATAGGGACACAAATACCTTGTTCTCTAGCACCACATCCTTTTCCACTATATCCAAGTTGTTTCATAAGCTCATAACCTTTTCAATAAATTTTCTTCATCTCTTTTGGATTTGGTGGTTGTTCATGATTAAGTTCGTCAAAGTTTTTCATGTAATTTTCTTTTTCTTCAAAAGTGGTTGAGGTGGATTCTTTTGAAGGGTCGTCTGAATTTTGTGTTGAAATTACCATTGTTTATTTTCCCTTGTTTGAATCTTTGTTTATGATCTTGTATTCTCCCATGAATGCATGTTTGAAATCTAAGGAACCCCAATCATCTTCTAATAGCTTTGTGACTTCTTTAATGTGTTTTTCTTTGTCATTTTTTTGCATGGGTTTCACTTTTGTAGTTGGTGTTAATGTTTTCAAAGGATTTTCTTTATTTTTCTTGAGTTGTAATACACTATAAGGTCCAAGATTAGTGTCAATTGTATATACTTTATTTTTGTATACATACTTCATTTTACAATGGAGGGTAGAAGGAACTACATGCATCTCGTGAATCCATGACCTTCCCAAAAGAATATTATAGGAGAGATCATGAGGCATAACATGAATAGGGGTTTGTAATGTATCCTTTTCAACTATAATAGGTAAAGTTATCACACTAAGTGATTTATTTCCCACATTATCAAGTCCCTTAATAGATAAATAGTTGAGTTGAATTTTTGATTTATCAACACCAAGCTTATCCAAAAGGCTTGCACTACACACAATTAAGGTTGAGCCATTGTCAACAATGGTTCGCTTTATCCCTGTCGTCTTGTATTGAGCTATGATCATGAAAGGATCATATTGTTTTTGCATTTCCAAAGCAGGGAGCTCACTCTGGTGGAAAAAAATCAACATTTATTCCTTGAATCAGGGCTGCTATGTCATCTGGTTGCACATTAGAAAGGATAGGAACTTATTGTAAGGCACTTTGAATCATGTTATGATAGTGGGTGGAGGCTTGGATAAGGTCCCATAAATATATCTTAGTAGGAGTATTCTTAAGTTGTTCGAAAAGATCATACTCCTTTCCATTTTGTGAAGGAAAATGAGAGGGACCTGATAAGATGGGATTAGGCAATGGGAGGGATGTTGAAGGTGTTTGTCTTGGTAGCATATTGTTCCTAGTGTTATATGTATGAGCAACAATTTTGTAACTCGGTTGCTATGAAATATTATGATTAGGTGGTTCAAGGATAAGGACAAGTTTGTTTTGAACTTGTGGTTTGTGAGAGGGTGAATAAATGATAAGTTTAGGCTTAGGAGAGTACTCCAAGGGATATCTAATGTGCATAACCTCAAAAGAAATAACATTATTTTTATGATTTCTTAGTGAAGAGGAGTCCAATGTTACTTCATCATCTTCATCTAAGGAATTACTATTGTCGATGTTCTCATATTCTTCCACCATTATATCTTTCCTAGTAGGAGAGTATTTTGGAGAACTACAATCCAAATGATATTGAAATTCAAGGGTTGGTTCTTCTAAAACGACTTCATCGCATGTAAGGAAGTTATCAATGGTTGAATTTTCTTGTTTGTCAATAGTGAGGATATCAGGGGAAGACTCTATTTGATTGTCATTTTTCTCTAAGGTCTCATTCTCTTGTACCATATTATCTACCCTAGTAGGAGATCTTTTACGATATTCATCACATTCCATATTTAGATTTTGTAAAGTAGTTTCATCACTAGTAGGGGAGGCATAAAGAGGAGGACAACTATGATTTTCATGCTTACCAAATAGGTCATCCTAAATGGTAGGGGCATTAGGGAAGGGAGGAACAAGATTCCCATGAAATTTAATAGGTGCATCTTCTAACACTAAGCTATCCTCTTCACATCAAGGAGGGATAGTAGGAGAAGGACAATTGTGAGTGTCATGGTCATCTATGATATAATCCTTTTTGGCTAAAACATTTTCATAAGTAAGGGATGAATGGAAACTAGGTAAAGTGATGTTTAGAAATGTTTCTATGATCTCATATTCTTTCTTTTGAATGTCTTCCAAAGGGGGAAGAGGAGAGGTACAATTAAGACTCTCAATTCTTGTATCTTCTTTCACCAAGATACCTTCATCACTAATATGAGAGGTATTGGGAGAAGAAAAAGTATGATTGTTATGATTGTCTACACTTACATCCTCTTGTGTTATGACATTTTTACAAATCCGGTAGATACTAGGAAGGTATCCAACATGCTTATCAAAGGTTTTATTTTTCTTTCCTAGATTATTCCCATGAATAGAGAAAATAGAATCATACAAGCCACTAGAAATACTAAATTCTTGAAGAGAGCACATGCTAACATGAGAAAGTAAATAAAATGCAATGCAATGACTTAAACTGCAATGTTTAAATATAATTTTTAGATTTGAAACAAGGAAATTTACTGATTATGCTATGTAATGGTATGAAAATGGAATATTGTAAATGCAATTTTGGAATTAAGCAATGTGTGAAATGAATCACTTTAAGCTAGGTTTAGTAATATGCATGAAACAAAAAGTCAACACATTGAAGTAGATGACCAATGGTAACAAACAAACGCATAGAAACGTTGATTCAGATCTTGAAAACTGCAATCTAAAATTCCACAAGGACTAAGATGCTAGGGAGGGTGTCTTAGTCCTCTTGATGAAATTTGAAGGTTTTAGAAGCTAAACAAATAATAGATCACTCAGATAGGATACTGCAATAGAAAAGCAGACATGGACTAAGATGCCACCAAGGTATTTTTTGTCCTAGTAAGGATTTTTTGTTGAAAATCAGACAATTCTAGGTTGATAACAGTGTTCCTAGGTTGCCTACCTAGGGACCTGATGTTTGGAAACAAAAAATTGTGCAAATGAATGCAATAAAAAGTAACTAGTGACAAGAAATTGGATGCAAAAGTGAATGAAATTTTTTCAATTTTGGATGTAATAGCAATGTTCATAAATTCAATTAGGATGAATAACACTAAACTTTTTAGTTTTTCAATGAGTTAAAATGATGCAAGAAAGAAAAAATGCAACCTATATGCACTTTCACTAATGCAAAAGCAAGAAATCCTAAATCCACTTTCACTAAGTATGAGAAACCATAGATGCAATTTCACTAATGTAATATGTAATAAAAGAATGAATGCAACCTAGATCTAGGGCTTTTATGAACTCCAAATCAGAAACTGAATGCTCAAAAGAGTTGGGTTCACCAAAATGATGAATAGGAAAATGGATACCTTTTTGGGATATCACACTTTTCTCATTAAACAATTCACTAATGTCCTAAGAGTACTAATTGGATTGACTAAAAACCTCTCAAGATGAGCCAATTCTCAATTAGGAGGGTCTTAGGAAGGGATTCTTAAGTTCTAAGGGGTTCGCCACCAAGAAAATGCTTGGAAAAGAAAATATTTGAAAACATGTTGTGATATGTGAAATGACCTAAAACTATTAATGCAAGCCAAATGAAAGATGCAAATGATGAAATTATGCAATAGGGAAATTGTATGTGTGCACCTGGAAAATCTAGAGATGTCATGAGGATTCTAAAAATGCAAAGAGGCTTCCAAAATATGTTGCGGAGGACTAAGATGCCCAAGATGGCGTATTAGTCACACTGCTATTTTTTAGAGAAAATGCAGAGTCTTCGGATCTCGAAATCGGATCTCTAAAAATCTAAAAAATGAGCCTAGGAGGACTAAGATTCCCAAGATGGTGTATTAGTCCCATTTTGAATGTCTAAACTTTCTAAATGTGATCCTAATGGTTGATGTTTGAACTTGCTTCCTCTTCGATCTCAGGTTCTGAAGCTTCCAGATCTGGCCTATAGGTGAGTTTCCGTGAAGATGACAACTTTGGAAATGAAACTTTGCAACTTTTCAATCTTGCACTCCAAATGATCTCCAAGTCTTCAACCTAGATCTGAAAATACAAACACACAAGAGAGGGAAAACTTGTTGATTGTTAGTGAATTGGGTTTTTCCTTAGTCAAACCCCTTTTAGGTAATTAAACCAAATTATGAAATGAAGCATGAAATATGAAATATGTAAATGATATCACCTTGTACGATGTATTGTAAAGAAAATATGCAATCTACCATGTAGTGGCCATGAAGAATTTAGATCTTGGATCCTTGGATATAATGTGAACAATAGCTGCAAATAGATCTTCAATGCTACATCCACAATCTTGGCTCAACAACATGAATGGATGCACTAATCTCTTGACATGATGCTTGAATCTTGATGATGGATTCAAATGATTGATGAAATGCTCTTGAATGCATAAAATCTCCTTGGGAATGAATACTTGAATGCTTGTTATTCATGGATATGAAAATGAGTGGAGGAACCTTGTATTTATACTTATTCATGCTTAATATCCCAAAATTACACCACACTAATCTGACATATGAACTCATTAAATAAAGGATGCTAAATCCCACTAGAATTTGAAATTGGACCCCAAAAAAAATCCAAGGAGCACTAAGACGCCCTAGGTGGAATCTTAGTTCCAAGGCTAAATTCTCAGGGCACAAACTCCAAAATGGGACCTACTTTGTTGGTTTCAAAATCAGGGTCCCAAGACCCATGGAGGACAAAGATGTCCTTGATGGAATTTTAGTCCCAGTCCAAAAATTAGGGACACACAGATAGAAAAATTAAATGATCATTTATATTTTTATGTTTGTTGGGATTTTCCATAAAAATATATATTTTATTAGGCTTGTGGATGCAAAATAGGGCCAATTATGCCATAAAGAAGCATAAATAAAGCCATGTGGGCCCAAACAAGTGTGAAAATGCAAGGGTATGCATTTTGCTACACTACATACCCTAAAAAAATGTTTATGAGTGGGCCATATAAAGTATGTGAAATCAAAAGAAAGTAGCATAAATTTTGGGGCATGAATTCCATGATGTGCCTAAATCCTCATACGAATGTAATGGTTTGTACAAGAAGGGATAGAGAATTAAGTGTCTCATGCTTGATGTAGACCTCCAGTTTTCATTGTGTCACTAAAAAATTTTGTATCTAGAGGCCAACCAAGTTTTCTAAAACGTCCTTTGAAGTAGTGCATGGGAGGTGCACCACTCCCAAAAGTTACTAACCATGTCCAATTTATAATTAAGGCATAAAGCTTAAGAGGTAATCCTCTTGTACAAATCTAGGCATATCAAGAAAGTACATTTCCTTTATATGGTCTATTTGACCCCTCTATAATTTTGGAATTAAAATCATTCCTTTGGGGGTGAGGTAACCCTACTAATAAGTGGCATACCTTTATTCATCTAGGTTATAAAGTGACTATTTTTTTTATCCAAACTAGTAATTGTTATGGAAGAAGACTTGTGAAATATCTCACATACCTATTGAGTCGGTTAAACATATTGCTTGGAAAATCAAACAAAAACAATCATCAACTTGGTCAAAAAATTCAAACCCTTTATTTATATGTGAGTGCACTTCAAGGACAATATATTGCCACATACCTCTAAATATATCTTTGTTTTAAAAACAATATTTATTGGTTTCCCAATATATTTGACCATATCTCTACTCACTTTTATCAAAGTTAACCTAGGTAACTATGACTTAGCTCTTTGATTTCCACAATTTCAAGCTTTTGTGGAAAACATTTTTCCTTATCATAAACATTATTAATTTAAACTTTTAAAATCAAGACATTTGATGTGGTAAAAGCAATCTCATTAATAAAATTTTAAATCCATTGAACCCACAAAGTAGGTACACGACCTTGGTATTACTTTCAAAACATCTTGACTTCCAAAAAAGAGAAAAACAAGGAAATTCACCTCCAAACATTGTATCAAAATTCTATCATCAAATAAATATTGGCTTAAACAGTCCAAGGGAAAAGCATGTCTTTCAACACCTTGATCTTGTAAACAAGTCCTTCTTAGGTTCAAAACATTAGGATCAATCCTCACATTCATATCAAAAAATTTGACATCACATTTCACAAACAACTTTATATTTTGGACACAACAACCTCCTAGACTTAGGCCTTCATCAAAAAATTACCTAATTTAGCTATATATTGGAAATGAATCCTTTTTCATACATTTAGTTAGATTAGCAAGAAATCCTTTGGAACAAGTCTATCCTAAATTTCACAAGTATACTCTTAGGATTCACAAGTTCATTAGCATCTGTATCCAAACAACAAACATCAAACCTAAAGTCTAGTGTTACCCAAAATTAATAGTTTATTATCCACATCACCCATTATTTCATCATTTATAAAGTCATTGGTCCTAAACACCTTAGAAGTTCACTTTTACAAAAATAATTGAGTCAACTCAAGAGATTCAACAATACAAATCCCATCATACTACTCCAAAACTTTATCCCATTTTTATGGTAACAAGATCAAAACACAAGAGAGAAATGGAACAAAACTCTAATCCACTTATCATGAGTGATACAAATGAAAAAAAACTTGTAATGCAAGAGTTTAATCCTAAAGGTTTCACAACTCCACCATACAATCTATACATTAGGTCATCATATCCTACAAACTGCAATGACACAACAAATGTGGGTATGCCAAATTAAAACTTTGGAACATCTTATCACATGATAGATTTAAATCAATGTCAAAACATACCAATCTATCAAATAAATGATCAAAGCCTAATTCTTCATCAAAACAACATTAGCTCACCAAGTCAATACATGTAAAACATTAACATACCAAATGTAAACATATCAAATATAAAAATGTAAAATCTGCACTTGGTGAACTATGTGATAAATACATTTACACCTCAAAACATCATTCAATATCAACAACATAAACCACATCCTCAAAATCCATACCAAAATCAACTACATGAATGGTTTCAAAATCAATATCAAGATCGATATCTGCAACATCAAATTGACCTAAATTCACTTACCAAAATAGTTGATACACTTCTCCAACAAATTTCTCCACTTCCAAATCAATACTCTTCATTGAAATCATCAAAAAAATTATTTGTATTCACACCATCAACAACCACATATCCAACATCAAGACATTGGATATCAAGAAGGACAACATCAAAAACACAATCAATCACCACATCTCCAAGATCAATCACTACAAAAATCACAAGCTTCACAAGATAAAAACACCATCACTAAATGTGAATACACTCCTTTCGGGGAACCAATAGAATTGGCACTCAACACATTAGTCCATGCTAAACTTATCACACTTCTAAAATAATTTGGTAATTACGAGCCTATCTTCAAATTCTTATATTATGATGACAAGGATTATTTTGAATATCATAGAGAAAAAGATCATGACACATCAAATTGTATTAAACTCAAAAATCTCATCCAAGACCCTATTGATCAAAGATAAATATTTAACCATCAATGAATACATTGAAGATTTTTCTACCTCATCTAATTATCCAATCAACATACATCAAGAGTCACTTCATAATAATAATCAAAATCACTCACCAATATCTAAAAATGATCCATTTCAAGAAATCTTAACATCATTTGATCTCATGGTTGAAGACATTGACAAGGTTTCTACCATGATTGTTGAGGATAAAATTCAAGATTAATCCATCAATGATCATGTTGACAATGTCTCTACATCACCCAATGAGTTAGATAACATACCTCAAGAATTTATTCCAAATCATGATCAACATATTTCACCAAAGTCTAGAAATGGTCCTTTCAAATATATATTGACATCATTTGACCTCATGCTTGCCAATATTGAAGAAATCCTTAATTCAACACTTGATCCAAATTCTCTTCAAGATCAAGAAAATATTGAGCCAATACCCATAGATAATGAACACATTCAAGAACCATTTGCAAACAATCCATCCTTTAAAATTTATCCATGTCAAGAACATGAACCAAAGAATATTGAAGATACCATCACACAGAGTCAAGATCAATGATCCATATCTCCAAGATACTGCCATGATCTAATGGGTATTCTCCAATCCATATAATGTGTTGCAAATAATGATCATATCCACATATCACATACTCCCCCATCTACCTATGATATTTTTACTCCTAATGGAAATGTAGATGATCTCCATCCAAAGCAAGAGTCTCATACTCTTGACATCATTACCAAGGAACAAGAGTCTCCTACTCTTAATATCTTTACACATGATCAAGTAATAGAAGAATCCAAAGACATATCAAAAATTGATCTAATGAAGAATACCTCTACATGGATGGTGAATCACAAACATCCTTTGAAGAACAATTGAAAATAGATCATGAGGAAGACTCTTATATGGATTGTAAAGCATCAACAGCTTTTGAAGAAGCACCAAAATCAAACACATCCTCCATACAGATTGAAGAAAGTGAGTATGAGCATGTCAAGCATTATCAAAAATTAAACAAGCTAAACAACACATTCCATCTGAGTCTCATATCCCTCAACACATTCCACCATCCACTTCGACATCCATGGTATCCAATTCTCGTATTGACCGTGTATTGGAAGCTAAAATGAATAAAAATAGGTTTTGGGGTTTTGGAAAATGGATTTAAGAACCAATTAGGGGCATATTTTCCTCATTTCATTAGGAAATGAGATTCACACAAAGAATTGACTTACAACCATTAGGTGAGTCAACTCAAAGAGTGAATCTTCATATTTCCTTTTTGTGTGGATGTGGGTCAGGTTCACCAGGCACTTTTTGGAGAAAGACTAAAAATAGAAAATCAACCTAATTATGAAAAATTAAACTTGAAACAACAATATTAACTCAAAATAAGTAGAACCAAAAACTAAATTGTATATCTAAGAAGGGTAGAACTGTGTTTACTAGTCACCAAAAGCAAGTTTCTGAAGGCTAACTGGGACTCATTCACCCAGGGGTGAATGGGTCCACTGTCATGTTTTTTCTATAAATTTTGAAAGCCTCTAATGTTGATCTGTAGCTTTCAAGTGGTAGTATCAGAATGTTGAAAATAATTTCTATAGGTGAGTTTCCATGAGATGACAACAATTTGGACAAATTTTGGAACTTTGTATACTTCTTAAAATTTCCTCTTCAAGAGGTCTTCAAGCTTTCTTCAACCTAGATCTGTAAACATAACATAAGAGGGAAAAATTGTTTGTTTTTGGTGATGGGAGTTTTCCTTGGTCAAACCCCATTTTGGTAATAAAACCTTGAAATGAATAAAAGGATGAAAGAGGGAAGGAATAATGAATAAAGCTATGTTACCACTCAACAAACCCTTGAATAAGTCCTTGAATGAAGGTTTGCAACTTGCATAAATGGATTCAATGGATGTATATCTTGATCTTTGAGTATTTATTGAAATAATTCTTTGAATGCTTGATTTGATCATGAAACCTACATCACAATGTTAGCTCCAAAAACATGCATGATGCAAGAATACTTTGACATGATGATTGGATCTTGAATGTTGCAATAAAAATATGATAAATCTACCCTTGAATGCATTTAATTTCTCTTGAAATGCTCCCAAAATTCTCTTGAATTTTTCTCATTAAAGTGTAGGTGAAACATAGTGAAACAACCTTGTATATATAGGCATGTATCCTTAATCTACCAAAATTCAAACATCACAAGCTGACATTGAATTATGGATTTGAATATGTTAAAAATACCACCAAAAACATAATTTAAATTTAGGTCCTAAGGTCTAGGGAGGACCCATTCTCCCATGGGAAAATCGGTCCCAGGTCCCTAAACCAAGGATGTACATTGCTCAATGTAAAGTGTTATGTTTAGGCATTAATGAATGTCAGGTTTCCCCTCAAAATATGTAATTAAATAGGCTTGAAAAATGAATTAAAGTACCAATTAAGACATAATTAAGATCAATTAATTAAGGTATCCCTAAATAAGTGTTAAAGTGTAAAGGGATACACCTTACAACACTAAATTAAGTCACAATTAAGTCCAATTTAAGTATGAGGGACCAAAGAAGTGATAAAATGTAAAGGGATTTTTTCTACACTCCATTTAGCCCCCAGTTTAATGAGAGGATGACCTTGCATCAAACTCTCACTAAAGTAGACAATCAAAACATATGTATGCAACAATCACAAGATACTCAATCATACAATGCCAAAGACTTAAAGAAAAGGTAAAAAAGTAAAAATGGTGGATCAAGCCTTAACTATCCAATGCAATGTGGAACACACCTTTTTTGTTTCTCTAAAAACATTTATAAGAAAAAATCACTATCCACTATGCAAACAACACGCACACTCACACATGCTAGTAGAACTCTAGTTGTCCACTAGGTGAGCCCCCAAGGGTGGGAAATGACAAAATATTACTAGGCTCACATATTATACCAAAGCAATACCTCTAATAACTTCAATAAGGAACCACAAAACAAAACACAAAGGGTGAAAAATGAGAGAATCTTATTAGGCTCCCATACCATACCAAAGTTATATCTCTAATAACTTCAATAAGGCACCACAAATAAACATAAACTTTGAGCTTCATAAGGCCTAACAATCTGTGTGATGCTAAGCACCTATGAAAAAACAAGGAAATAATCCATAGGAAAGGAAAGTGTGTTATGCTTGGTGGCCATAAAAAGGGTTTGAGCTTCACAAGGTTAGCAAGTTCCGTTATGCTAAAAACTTATGAGAAAAATGAAAATAAACATGTTCAAAGGGTTTTTTCTTAGTTCATGTAAGGTATTCTCTTAGGGACCATCGTGCCTAATGTCTCCAAGAGAGGACAAGTCTAGGATAAAAAATTTGTAACTTAGGGAATGAAATGCGTAGCATCACCGCTAAGAGGAAAGTCATATGCCAAGAAAGGTCACACTCTTGGAGGACATTAAACCCAATGGCAACACCAAGAAAAATATGCATCACAAGAAGTAAGAATATCACTTAATGAAACATAAGGAATATCAAAAATTTCAAAAATAATAATGCCAATGTATGCCCCCACTTTAAAGAAATTGCTAAATACCATGCTATGAGAAATTACTTTAAAGTAGAAAATGATCAATGCTAATAATAAAGGAGACATTAGAGCTTATTTGGAAATCCCTATGCCAACACATATGTTTCCAAATGAAGCTACATCATGAAAAGTGAGGGGGTTTCCCCCAAAATGAAATCCCAAACACATAAGGGATCTACAGATTTCGGGTTAGTATGTCTTTATTACAATGATATTATAAAGATTAGAAATATCATCATTCCCAAAATACTCATATAATTGGAAGAATGAAACATAGAGAACAAAACCAAGGAAATTTTTTTGGGTCAAAATGGATAAGACTTATATGCCTCGACACCTTGCATCATCCCCAAAAGTAAAATACAAGACAAGTGAAAAGATAAAGGTTTTTTGACATATAGAAGAATGAAGATACAAATAGAGGAATGCACATGAAGATACATCAAACAAAACAATACAGGGGATAACATTATGCGCATGCAATCACACAAAGAATGTGAAAAAGAAAATAAAGACAAGACTAGTAAGGCACATGCAATTCAACCTATAGCAGGTCATTTTCATCCCAATCTTGTTGAGGATATGTGAAAAGAAAACAACTAGCCAAAGGGACAACATCAATTTCCAAACTAGGAAAAGCACCAAGTTTAACACTCTCTCTAGGAGGATCAACAAAAATTTTATCATTTAAGCTCATAGAAGAAGAAAACAATGAATTCATCTCATTATGCACTTGTTCATTGATCTTAGAAATTTCATTATTATCATCCAAGTTTATAGCAATAGAAGGTCTAATGATAATATCCATAGAAGGTTGTTGTTTTTTATGTTGTAGTGAAGGTGAAGAATTTTCATACATTTCTTGAGGAAAGTTTGGCTTTTTCTTTTCTATGTTGTTATTTTCTTCTTTTTTTTACAACAAACGAGCAATAGCACAATGTATACACCTATACTCTCTAGAATTTTTGTTTCTTTTTCTTCGGTTTTCCAGTTGTGATTGTGTAGGAGCGGCTTTATCAACCATACATTTTTTCTTCCCTTAAAGGAGGAACAAAAGCAACCATGGGAGGTTTTTCAACCACATTCTCTTTAGCTTTGTAAACTTGTTTGATTTTAGGAGGCACAACGGGATTTATTTTGTTATCTTGTGGTCTCTTATAGGAAATAGATAAAGGATTTGCCATAGGCTAGTCTTGATTACTTAGAAGGGCTTTTGGTTCAATCATGGTCTCGTTATGGATAGGAGGCTCAATCATGGGTTGAGGCATATTGGTAAGGGATAATTCTATTATGTGATTTTCCTTAAACTTTTGGTAGGATTTGAAAAATAAGTCTTTGTAGGGTCTAATAAGTTCTATAGGATTGGGAAAAAATAAATCCAATGAGAAATTCCCATGAGAAGATACAAGATTAATGTCACTATGATGCATAGTAAATATCTCATTGCCAAATGGAAAATTTGAGCATTTATGCAAAATCGATAGGATGACATTCATGCAACGAAGCCATGGGTAGCCCAACTTCACATGAAATTGGTCCAAAGTCAAGATGATGGTGAATGAGACAATTTTTTCAGTCCAATTTTTAGAGGAAGAGTTATCAAACCTGTCATAGGGTAAGCAAAACCATTATGCATTTTGATCCATGATTTCAGTTTTTCATAAGTATCTTGATAAAGCTCATGCACAAATAAGAATTCTTCAGTGATCACATTCTTTGCATATATGGGATCAATTAATATCCCATTAGTAGGCTTGTCATTGATTCTTCTAGCTATGTAAAGAGGACCATCAAGTGCATTTTTTATTATGTCATTTTGTGAGAAAGAAATGTCAAGGGGCATATCAGTTTGGCCCTTACGAGGTTTAACTTCAATAAATTCAACCATATATTTTATAGAGTGTTCCTAATTATCATTCATGTTATCATCATCTATGTCAACATTCATCACATCTTTCTTTGTTTCACTAGCTTTGATAAAGGAAATGTTATGATTTAGAGTATTGGTAAAGATTTGCAAGTTTTGGTTAGGAGGAGCTATGAACTTATTACCTTAATCATTAACACCTCCAATTTGAATATGATTATAATCAATGAGGCCTTGCACAAGATGTTTAATATGCTTACAATATTATGTATCATGTCCATTTTTCTGTGAAAATCACAAAAAGCATTTGGTCTATAGTTTAAAGGTAAAGGTTTAGTAAGATTAGGAGCTCTAACAAAAGGTAAGGAAATCAAATTCTTGTTTAAGAGTTGCAACATGATATTATGAAGGGTATTAGGTAGGGGGTGAATTATTTATTTCTATCCCCAAAGGCATATGGATTTGTTTTCTTTATGCAGCCACTTGGGTGTCAACATGTTGATTTGGCTGAGGGGGATTAAGTTCTAAAAATACCTTATTTTATTTCTTGAAAGGTTGTAGTTGGTTTGAGGTGTGAATTCATATTTTTCAGGATGGTTAGAGGGGGTTTCACTTCACGAATACTAACTAAATTTTGGTAATCATGAAGGGAAGTACAAAAATTGGTAAAGGATGGGAATTTCAACATCTCAAGTTTGGCTTGGATTTTGTTTTGTAAATATGCAATAAACATTCTTTGAAGATCATCATTAGGAATCTTAATGTCTATTTGTGAGTAAAGAATTTGGTATCACACTATGATATCAGTGACTTTTCCATCATCCTTTTGTTTGCATGTCATTAAATCAGCTAGGGTCATCTTGGGACTGATGTGTATTTGGAAGTGGTTGCAAAAGGCATCAATAAGTTCATTGAATGAACGTATTGATTTATTTGGTAAAGAGAAAAAACACTCTAAAGTAGTATCTTTCAAGGATCTAGGGAAGATTTTAGCCAAGAGTTTATCTTCAAAAATTAATTCACTATTTAGGGTTGTGTAAGAAGAAACATGGCTAACATGATCTCCTTTCCTACCATATTTCTTAAACCTAGGAACCTCTATACCTTGTGGCATTTGTGTTCTCAATATCTCTAAGGATAATGGGTTGGTTTTGATGTATTGTGAAGGTTAGCCATTATTTTTTTTGTTTAATGTGGCGATTTTTTTTTGGAGGGATGAGACATTTTGAAAAAATGTGTTGAGGAATAGATCATTGTTGGTGTTGTGACATGGAGGTGAATAAGGTGGAGTTGTGTATGTATGCAGAGGGCAAGTGGATTGTAAGTTTGTAAGGGGAGATGGATGGGGAGATATGAGATTTAAATGCATAAAGCTAAGGGGATTCCCAATGGAAATACCCAAGTATTGACATTTCTAGTAGGTTTGATGGTTGTAGTAACATGAGGATTGGTATATGTAGGAAAAGAGATAAGGGTTGTGGAAGGAGGAATTGAATTTCCACCTTGACTTTGAGTACACTCTAAAGTTTGAGAACAACTAGTCAATGTAGGAGCATATTTATCAACAATATGAGCTAGACTTCACACAATCTCTATTCCATGTTCATTTTCAAGAATTTTCCTCATGTTATCTAACGTATGAATTGCATTATTAGCAATGTTTTCAAAAGTTGCAAAGTTTTGCAATTTCTCTATTTATTCATCTATCTTTCTTATGTTTTCTTACAGGACATTGGTAACCATTGTTTTGACATAATGCACATTAGTTGTGGGTAGGTAAGTCATTAGAAATGAGGTATGAAAGTTATGATCCATAGTACATTGACTAGTGTCAACACTATGAGTGAAAGCATTAGAAAACCCAAGATCCATAGTGAATGGTGTATCGCGGGATGACACGAGTCTCAAACTGTCTCACAAAAGTATTGCTAAAAGGAAACCACATTGTGAAGCTCATACAATTTTTACAAACATAATGTACACCCCAAAATGGATAATAGGAAAAATGTAATCAAATAACCTAGAATAAAAAGTGCAATGCAAATATATATAAAAGAAATTTTCAGATTCTAAACAAGATAATTTTTTATTATGCTATGTAAAAACCTAAAAAATGATGTCTTTCAAATGAAATTTTGAACTCTCACAATGCACTAAATTTAACAAATAAAGCTTAATATGAAAAATTTAAGATAACATAAATTCTACAAACTATAACAACAAACTGAAAATAGAAAAATAGAATATAGAAACTGAGATTTTGATGCCCAAAAATGCAAGAAAAATCCCTAATCAGGGACTGATTCGCCCATGGGTGAGTGGGTCCTAGCTTAGGGTTTTCAAAAATGAATTTATAGATTTCTAACTTTATTCTTATGGTTTTAAGATTCTGGATTGAGACATGTGGTTACAGTTTCAATTTTCTAGAAATTTAAGTCTAAATGCAAATGAAAAATAGTGCTCAATGACAAACTAGGAGACCTAATTTGAAATGAAATTTTGATTCAATTTTCAAATGAAAATTAATGATGGTGCAATGCTATGTAAACATTATGTAAAATGAATAATTTTTTTGAGTTTTCTAGATTTTAAAGAATGCAAAAATGTAATCCTAAAACCCTAAATGAGATGCAAATTAATGCAAGTTAAGAAACCCTAAATGAGATTCAATTCAATCCAATTCAATGCGAATGAATGTAAATCCTAGATCTAGGGCTGAAATGGACTCCAAAATTAGAAAGATACAATGCTCAAAAGTCAGGTTCACCAAAATGAAACAAAGAAAAATAGGTTTTGGGGTTTTGGAAAATTGATTTAAGAACCAATTAGGGACCTATTTTCCTTATTTTATTAGGAAATGAGATCCACACAAAGAATTGACTTACAACCCTTAGGTGAGTCAACTTAATGAGTGAATCTTCAAATTTCCTTTTTGTGTGGAGGATAGGGGTCAGGTTCACTAGGAACTTTTGGGAGAAAGAATGAAACTAGAAAATCAACCCAATTATTCCAAATTAAATTTGAAACAAAAATACTAAACTCAAAATAACCAGAACCAAAAATTAAATTGCTGACCTGGGAAGGCTAGAACTGTGTTTACTAGTCGCCAAAAGTGAGTTTTTGAAGGCTAACTAGGAATTATTCACCTAGGAATGAATGGTTCTAATTTCAGGTTTTTTCTACAACTTTTGGGAGCCTCTGATGCTAATCTATAACTTTTAATTTTCCCAAGTGGAAGTGTTGAAAATTCGGAAAAAAAATAAATTAGGTGAGTTTCCATGAGATGAAAAAATTTTTGACAACTTTTGTAACTTTTTCCACTTCTTCAAATTTTCTCTTTAAGAGGTCTTCAATCTTTCTTTCACTTAGATCTAAAAACACAACATAAGAGGGAAATTTATTTGTTTTTGGTGAATGGGGATTGCCTTGGTCAAACCTTGTTTTGGTAATCAAATCTTGAAATGAATAAAAACATGAAAGAGGGAATGAAGAATGAACAAAGCTATGTTTCCACTCAATAAACCCTTGAATAATTCCTTGAATGAAGGTTTTCAACTTGCAAGAAATGGCTTCAATGGATGTGGATCTTGAACTTTGAATCTTGCTTGAAATAATGCTTTGAAGGCTTGATTTGATCATGAAACCTACATCACAATGTTAGCCCCAAAAACATGCATGATGTAAGAGGACTTTGACATGATTATTGGATCTTGAATTCTACAATAAAACTCTAATAAATCTTCCCTTGAATTCCTTTAATTTCTCTTGAAATGCTCCAAAAATGCTCTTGAATTTTTCTCATGAAAGTCTAGTTGAAACATAGTGAAATAACCTTGTATTTATAGGTATGTATCTTTAATTTCCTAAAATTTAAATATCACAAGATGACATTGAATTATGGATTTGAATATGTTAAAATACCACCAAAAATATAATTTAAATTTAGGTCCTAATTTCTAGAGAGGACCCATTCGTCCATGGGTAAATGGGTCCCAACTTCCTAAACCTAGGACACACATTGCTCAATGTACAGTGTTATGTTTAGGAATTAATAAATGTCAAGTTTACCCTTTAGAAAATGTAATTAAATAGGATTTGAATTGTATCAAATGAAAAATTAAGGAATAATTAATCTCAATTAATTAAGGGATCCCTAAATAGGTGTGAAAGTGTAAAGTGATACACCTTACAACACTAAATTAAGATACAATTAAGTCCATTTTAGCTAGGAGGGCCCAAACAAGTGAGAAAATGTAAAGGGATACATTTTTCTACACTACAGTACCAACTCTTTATCATAAGAACTCTAAGGGAACCCTATCGTGATGTGCAAATCTAGGTAAGGTTAACTCTAGTATCGATAAAGAAGACGAAAAAATCTAGGGGTTGCATTCAAGCACCTATATCTTACCAAAACAACTCCAAGAAGGATATCATTGGCACATCATGATAGCAACATTTATTTCATCACCAAAAACATCTACATCAACAGCACCAGGTTGTTCAACATGAGCATAAAATTTCAAAAAATAAAAAAATCAAGAAAATAGTCAAGAGAAAAATCATCCTCTAGTGAAAACCATTTTGGTGGAGCTTTGGACAAGTATCATGATGACAACCTAGAAAACATGCATCATGAGTAGAATCGAGAATCTATGTGCACCATTTCAAGTGGAAGTATCTCATCCCTTCCATAATAAATGCCTCATTCCATCCATCTTATCCATAATAAATCCATTATTCATTATCCAATCCATTTTCATCCAGTCTAACTTATCTTGATCTTGGAAAAGGTTCAGTATGTACTTCACACTTGTTTATGCTAAACATCTTGACATGGGTTGCTATCACTGATCCTATTCTAACTAGAATAATTTGAGCCATGAGGAATTGTCCAAAGAGGCATACTCTACCCAAACATGTTATCCTATTGTAAGATAATCCTTTGCATCCTTCGCATACCCATCCATCAATCCATTCATTTATCCATGCATCCACCCATATCATTCCATACATTGCTAGAAACTGGAGGTAGATACTTACATCTTGTTTTGGGAATAAATATTGAGCTATATCCTATAACTTATGTGGTGATCTAAACATTTTCAAAATAAAAAGTAAAATTGGGGTATGTGCAAGATCATCATGGAAAAAATAGGCCTTTAAGTTGTGAAAAATTCAGAAAAATCAGAGTTAGGCAACTTGACGTAAAAATTTGAATAAGTTATAAATCTATATTATTTCAAAAATATGTAAGAATAGAATCTACAGAAAATTGAATGTAGTTTCTAAAATACTAGGTTTTTTTTTTCTAAATCTATTTGGTAAAAAATTTAAATTTCAATGTAGTAGTACTTAAATTTCAAGGAAAAAATAAGAAGTAGGTGTCTGTTTGACCACCCTAAACACAGTAAAATGATAATATTTTAGATATAAGTAGAGGACTCAAGTTCGGATGTGATACATATTTTTTTATAACTTTTTCCAAGTAAATAATTAATTATGAATTTTTTATTACAACTTTTAAAAAATATAGAAACTTGTATGTTTGGCCACCTTAACTTGGTCAAAAATTCATGAAATTCTTTTTTTTTTTAAACCTATAGTATGCGAAGCATAGAATGTGATGTATGTTTTGAATTCAAAAAATGCGATACCATTTGAAAGATATAGATGTTTTTCAAAAGCTTATCAATTAGGACTTTAGTCATAATTCAAATAGAAAATGAATAATAATTATTTATTAAATTCAAAATAAAGCATCATTTATATTGGTGGAAAGCTAAGAATCTCCTTTAAAATCCCTTTTTGTTTCATCAATTTTGAGTAAAAAAGAGTTGTCAACCACATACCCTACACATACCCATCATATTGCCACTTTTTGGCCCATCATGATCCTGCACATACCCATTGGTCAAATCATTTGTAAGAAAAAATATAAATCACTAGCCCATGGAACATTTTGATGAGAAGATGTTTCTTATCAAGCTTTATATTTTATCAAACATCAATCCAAAAAATCAATATCAGTTGCATCTACCTTGCACTTCAATGTCACATCAAATCATTCCAATAGATTTTGTTCCAAGCCTAGCTTCAAAATCTTGATCTATCTTATCCAATCAATCCATCATCATCTCAAGATATATCACTTCCCAATCCTTGTCTTGTTCAACACTATCCTTCCATTGTTGTGAATTATCAACAATGTTATCACTATCAATAATCTATCAAATAGATATGTAGTGTAGAAAAATGTATCTATTTACATTTTCTCATTTGTTTGGGCCCTCCTAGTTAAAATGGACTTAATAATGCCTTAATTTAGTGTTGTGAAAGGTATTTATTTACACTTTCACACTTATTTAGGGTTCCTTTAATTAATTGAGCTTAATTATGCCTAAATTGGCCCCTTAATTCATTTTTCAAGCCTATTTATTACATTTTCTGAAGGGGAAACATGACATTCATTAATTCCTTAACATAAATATTATCATGAAGGATTGCACCCAGATGCTAACTTGGAGGCTCAACAATCCCATGAAGCATGGAAACTTCTTTGAGCTTGTGGGTTGCTCATGATGAAGATGAATCTACAGATTATGGGCTAGTTCCCCTTTAGATCTCCTAGAAACTAATGAATTTTGTGGGAAAAAGGAAGAAGGATAGTTGATAAAAGGGAAAAGCTAATTCTTGGAGGTGATGCACCAAAATGTAACTAACATGCAACTTGATTCACAACTACTTCTCAAAATATCTATTTACAAAGCTCTGTTTGGGCAATCTAATCACATAAATACTTCATAAAAATGCTTGAGAAATCTATTTTCTTCAAAGGAAAACAGTGTTTTCACAACTTGGAAGATAAAAAAAATAAATGGCACAACCTATGACCTATGATGATTAACTTATTTTGTATACATGCAACCATGAATGAGATAGAAATTTAAAGGTTTTGATACTAAAACACATCAAATTTTCATCAAAATCATTCGTAAGAGACACAACACCTGAAAATGAGAAGGTAAACACCTGATTTTATTGAATAATAGAAGGAATCTTTGCAATAACTGAAACAATAAGCTGAAAAAATCTAATGTTGTATAGAAAATGTAAAATACGCTAAGCTATAAAACTCTAAGTCTCTCTACAATGTGCAAGAGAGGAATAAAAGCAAGAACTAAGGAAAAAGCATAAGTTTTCCCTCCTATAATACAAAATTAGTCTCAAAGTGCCAATAGGAGTCAACTGCACTCCAAAATATCCATCTCACAAGAAAAACAGAAAAAACCTAAACAGGGGGGCTCATAATTGCTCCAATTTGAGCAAATTTAGCTCCAAACTCCACCTCTCAAGTTGTTTGACCAAAGAGAAATCGAAAAATAGATCAATTTGACTTCAAGTCAAAGATAGAACTCAAAATATCTCTCAATGCATGTATAACACCTCAGTTCTATTCCTCCTATTTTTGCATAATTTTGGGACAAGAATAAACTATTTGAACAAATATTAAAGACAATCAGTTATGATTTACTTTAATAAGTTTTATTTTGTTGTTTATTTCTTGCATTACATGACAATTATTAAAGTAATTTGCACCTTTAATATTTGTTTACATACTTATTTTTGTCTCATCCTCATGCAAAAATACAAGGAGTAGATTTAATCCATTATTTTTGCCTAACTCCTATGAACTTCACACCTCTCACTAGGAAAATGTCAAGAAGGTCTTTACCATAGTCTAAGTATTAATTATCATGCATTTTAGGAAATAAAAGTGAAAAATAACCTATTTTGGTTGGCCAAAATTATAGCTTCATTGTGAAAGTCAAAAGAAACCTATAACCCTATATGTGAGCTTATTTTGTATTCATTTTCATTTCCCTATGTTTCATGCTAGTGTCACCAAGGGTTTGAAGCATTTAGGGATTGTGGATGGTTGAATCTATCCTATCACTAGTAAGCCACTCTCTTGAATGAAAATGTTGAGATTTGTTTCTTATATCTATGAAAGAAAAAATTCCAGGTGCTATGTTCTCCCTGTGCCTTTCATGACCATGGCATATTGATCTTTCTTTATATTTGTCTTTGCTTCTATCTCTCCATTTATTGTTAAAAAAGTAAGATATTTCTTTATTTTCCTAAAAAGAAAGGATGAGAAAAACCCTCTATTCATAGCTTGTTGTAAGCATCTTTTGAGTTTGGTAATGAAATTTAATCATCTGGTGTGATGTCATGTTGATTTAATGCATGTAAGAGCCAAATTCTTCACCAGTCCACAATTTACACCATCCAGAGTAGATATGAAGCAACTCTTCCCAAGTAGGAAGGATTTGAGGACCTTACATTTGACACATCTCAGATAGAGCCTATAATGGTTTTGTTGATTTGATATTTTTCATAGCTCATATGCATTTAGTAATGAATTTGTGAGGATTTGGCCAATTTATTATAGACAATGCTCTCACAAGGTCATTTGTGATGATTGAAACATCAGTGCATATATGAAAAATGAACTCTCGACTAGGTGTATCCTATATAATGTTAAACACATATTCACTTCCATCTATTTGTATTCTATTGTTCAAATTATTCTACTACTATAGTGAGTTGGAGCATTCATTTGTGGTCATCCTTATCTCTATACCTTTGATCCAACCGTAGAAGTTTCCCTTGCCAAAATTGGTTGCTCACTGCACATGCCTTAATCCCTTAAGATACAGTCCTCACTATCCTTCTCTTATGTATGGGGCAACAGTAGTAAAATGTAAAAGGTGACTGTAACCTCTATCTATAGTCTTTAATACCTGTAGGAAACCTTTTATATTGTGAGATCTTATGATTTCCAATTTCCCCTCAAACACCATGGTCATGGGGATAGTGCTTCAAACCTGTGTGAAGTTACTTGACAACTATTGGGACTGCCTTGGCTTCTAAAGAATTTTCTTCACCTCTTTGCCAACTCTTCCCTTATATGTGTTTCTCATGTCATTGAATGGTTATCCATTGTCATACTTTATAAGCACTGTCTTCAATATCTAATGAAAGCTCTAGCATTGACATATTAAGATTGACCATTCTTTATTGCTTTTTCTTTTGTTTAATGACTTTCATTTCACCTATCTCCTTGAGGCTTTGACTATCCACTAGGATAATGACTATCATGTTTGAAACTCATGACTGTGATTGTCCTTATTGATAGTTCTAAGTATGACTATCATACTTTTAATGTTGATTTTATCCATTTGACCATTTGATGTCTATGCCTTTGTCAATAGTTAGGACTGTCATTAAAATTCAAAAAAAAATTCTCTAGGTAAAGTTATTATATTTGCATTTAATGCACAAGAATATCCCTCATGCAACTACTTAGTCCTTTGGAATTTTCATGATCATTATACATTATTGAAAGCATTAGCACTTTCCCTCCTTAATTATCAAGTCTTTCATTTCATAGATTCCTTTATCATGCTTTCCTTTGTCTTGAATCAAACTTGTTCCCTTGGTTTGACTGTGCTTTGCTAATTTTTATGATAAGATTATACATGTACCTAGATAGTAAATAAGTTAAGAAAACTAAGAATCCAAGAGCTTCTTATGATGATTAGATAATCTTTAATTTTCTTGAATCTTCATGATATTTGTGTATCTAATCTTGAGACACCTTTAACTCTCTGAATTGATGCTTAATAAGAGATAGGTTGTATATCTAATAGTTTGACATATAAGAGACATGGAATCTTGAGCTCTAACATTATTTTCTTTGTCCCTATAGTGTTGAAAAAAGGGTCCTTTGACATTTTTCACACTCGTTTGGGTCCTCCTTATGGATTTTGGTTTAATATTTCCTTGATTTAGTGTTGTAATGTGGATAACACATTCACATTAGGTCTTGGGCCCTTGTGAACTAATGGAATTTAATGGTACCTTGTAAAAGTGTTGTGAAGTCTTACAACACACTTTCATACTTTTCTAGGGTTTTATCAATTAACTAAGTATAATAAATATAATTTTAGTCATAATCAACATTAATCTTGCCTTATTTGGAGTGTTATAAAGTGTTGTAACACAATTTCACATTCCTCTAGGCTTGTCATTAATAATTTGGCTTTCTTATGCTTTAATTGGCCCTATTTTGCATCCACAAGCCTCATTTATTGCATCTATACGAGGATAATCCTGACACCAATTAGTAACCAATCATAATTAAGGTGTTCCTAGCTTGTGTGGCCCAGGTTTAGTGTTTGGGACTCATTCACCACCTTGGGTGAATGAGTCCCACCAAGGTCTTTTTGGCCCCAATGCAAGTTTCACAAATTTCTAGACACTTTTGATTTTTGGTCCCATACATTATGTGTAATGGGACTCATTCACCACCTTGGATGAATGAGCCCTATGTGACCAAAATTTAAATTTAAATCACCCCAGGTGGGATGTTATTCTCCTAGATCTAATGTTGGCTTGTATGTTGTAATTTCTAGAATTTTGCATAATTAAGTATAAATACAAGGTTCTTTTTCACTCATATTCTCACCTAGAAAAATTTTACAAGTCCCACCAAGGTCTTTTTGGCCCTAAATTCTGCAAGTTTCCCAATACCATTTCTAGACACTTTTGATTTTTGGGTCCATATTATTGTGGCTGGGGACTCATTCACCACCTTGGGTGAATGAACTCCATGTGACCAAAATTCAAATTTAAATCAAATTTTAGGTGGAATTTTATTCTCCTCGATCTAATGTTAGCCTATAGTGTTGTAATTTCAGGAATTATTGCATACTTAAGTATAAATACAAGGTTCTTTCACTCATATTCTCACTTAGAAAATTTTAAAAGCATTCAAGAGAGTTCATAAGAGCATTTGAGCATTCACAAGAGAATTCAAGGAATTTCAAGGGAAAATTATCAAGCATTCTAGAGCATTCTTCAAGTGTCATCCATCATGTCAAAGATTGCTTGCATCATGTTGTTTTAGATCTAACAATTATGGTGTAGGGTTTGTGTTTCAAGAAAGAGCTTCATTCAAGATCTATCAACATCAAGCAAGATTCCAGGTCCACATCCATTGGAGCCATCACTTACATGTTTGTAGCCTTTTATTGCAAGGTTTTGGTGAGTTGTAATATTTTATTTTGTTCATTCATCATTCTCTTTCCATATTTCATTCTATTTCAAGGTTTAATTACTAACAAGGGGTTTGACCAAGGAAAATTCCTATTCACTAGCCCCCATGACATTTTTCCCTCTTCTTGAGTGTGATTTGTAGAGCTAGGTTGCAGATTTTCCAAGAAGCTAAGGTGGAGAAAATTCGTCAAATCCTAAGAGTTGTTAAAGTTGTCATCAAGCCTTGGAGAAGCTTGGAGAAGATCTACAGGTGTTATTTTGCAATTTCGGATCCAAAAACTAGTAAAAAAGAGTAGAGCAGACTGAGAGGCACATAATCCACTTCAAAATTTCTGGAAAAGAAAAAGTGGACTGATTTTCCACTATTGGTGAATGAGTCCCACTATATAGGCCTAAACAAGATTTTTGTAGATTTGGATACCCTTTTGGATGAAACTTGTTCTTGTGCATTTTCTCAGAAAATTGGACCGATTCACCCAGCCTAGCATATGAGTTCCAGTATGCTTCAACAACAAAATTTCCAGTGATCCAAACCTCCATCATGTCTTCTTCAGTCATCTAGGTGTACACTTTTAGTTTCATAGCTTTTCATTATAGTTTGTTCATCTTCTTAGGTCATTTAGATTTAGTTTACATATCATACTATATTTTCCAACATATTACTTTTCCAAGTTTACACTTGGTGGTGAACCCCTCATTAGTTATCATTCAATCCCTAGAAACTTCCCTTTGTCAAATTTCAATATCCTTTGCATTAAAATCTCAAGGGTTTGTTCTTGAGTGAAAGGTTAGAAAAAATTTCTTTCTCCTTTTAGGTCCAAAACCCTAGAAGCGAGAGAAAGCTAACACCAAAAAAATTTCTTCTTTTCATTTTGGTGAACTTGCATTTAGAACATCATGATTTTTATTTGGAGTGAATTTACATCTTAGATTAACTTTGCATTGCATTTTGCATTAGTTAATTTGCATCCTAGGGTTTCAAAATTTGCATTAGTGAAAATATCATTTAACTTGCATTATTGCACTTAAATTAATTGAAAATCAATAAAATTCTGCATTTGCATCTCATATTTTCATTAGAAAACATAAAAAGCATAAAAATCAATTCAATTTTTTTG